>WOGO01008650.1:0-10549 GCA_015342085.1 Leptinotarsa defecta
GCAATCTTTTGTAATGCGGAGACATGGCAAGACCTCAAGATGAAATCAGAAAGAGATTTCAAAAACATCATGAAATGGTATCGATATAACAAATTGACCTTGAACGTAAAATAAACATAAAATCTACCATTTACCTCTTATGCCAATAAACTACCGAACATAGGTCCCTTGATTATCAATAAAAACTTATTGATTCCAGAGAGTACCTCAATCAAATACTTTGGCTTCATGATCGATCGACACGTGGGATTCACACGAATTATATATAACTCAAAAATTACGAGGATTTTTGTTTCGTTTCAAACTATTGAAACAATGGCTCGAAATTCCCTATTATAGTTTGGTTCAATCGCAATAGGTTGGAGAGGTATTAGGAATACCCACTTTGAGATGTCTAGATACTTTATAGACCGTTCTCCAGTGACCTCTTATTTAATATAATATCCTAGATACAAGGCAGCTATACTGCCTGAAGATTATTCTGAAAGTCATTGAGGACAAAATAAAAATTTTTAGCTCCAAGATGCCAAAAATTGGTAGGTGAAAAACACTGTGTTATCTTGGCCCAAAGATCTGGAGCATAATACCGGAAAAAATACAACTAATTAATAAACAAAATAAATTCAAATTCAAGAGAAAACTTAAAAACTGGCCGAAAAATGTTGATCGAACTCTGTTCCATCAAATTATTGATCAGCAACTTAAAAAAAAAATATTGTGATGACTATCTTAATAAAATACAATATGACTTTTATAAATGACAATTATATATTTTGGCAATATCACGCACACGGAACATTTTTTCGAAAATGTTGGCTTCTGTGATGCCCAATCTCTGTTATATACCTACATGTGATCAATATGGTGAATAAACATTATTATTATTATTGAACCCTGTGTCGAAGCAAGAGGAAGACCTCGTGGAATATTCTTTGATTCAAGCAAAACATTCAACTGTGTCAATCTCTCAATTTCTCTCAGGCATAATTGAATAATACGGTATTACAGAATATCATCTTTTCAACAGATCGTAGAAATTCGGAATACCGCAGGGTTCCATTGCGTCCAGTTACATTCAATGCTTTCGGTTCATCATTTGCCAAAATCTATTGTCATTCAATCTGACGATATAAATTTGCTCATCTTTGACAAAACAACAAATTCTCAGGGAAAAATTTCTCCATACTTTAGAATTTGAATACAGCTTAAATACGAATAACTGTATTTTTTCACTTTGCTAACACAAACATGCGAAATTTTGTATTCAATATAAACAAAATTTAAGAGTTATATCCGAGTGCACCAAGTTTAATTTGTTGAAATGTATGCATGGTTTTCGAAACTTCACTAAGCAACGATAATATGAACTTATAAAAAACTTAGTTTCAAAATCCAAATTTTTGTAGAATGTCTCAAAAAATGTCAAATTCCGAAAATAATAATTATCTGTAAAAATACTGATGTTCACACCGCTTGTCATTAACACTGATTCATCATTTAAATCGATCAAACGGTCCTAATACTTTCAATTATGTAAAACTTTCTATAAGCTGCCTAACCTTCAACGTTTTTATCGCTTTTATGTGTCAAAGATATAAGTTTTAAGTTTTTTTATTTGTTTAACAACTTCAATAATTGTGCTTCGGTGGGAACGTTAAATGATGCCATAGGATAATTATTTCAGTATGAATTTAACGCAGCGAAAGAACTTATTTTTGTTAAATTTACTTTTATGTTGGTTCCATAGATAGATTATGTTTCAAGTTCCGACCCTCCATTACGATATTGTGGGAAACTATGAGTTTAATGAAGCTGAAAATGTGATATAGACAAAATACGGCATGAAAGGATTTTATTAAGTTCATTAAAATCCTGCGTTAGGGAAAGTTCATGTTTTGTTATATTCAAAGAAAATTTTTGAAATATTTTTTTTCATGAAATAGTTCTGTCACAAATAATTCAAACAAGTATTAACTGTTCCAGAATTTACAGAAATACATAATTTATTCAATTTATTCCAACTTCATAACAATAACTACCTACCGACTGATTGAATAAAAAACTAGGAAAAAAATTATACGATTTCGAATCCTTCATAAATCGTCCTGAAAGCTTGTTATCCTGAATATTGAATGGTTTCGAAAATATTCAGTAATAATATTTTTTCATGTGAGCACAATTATCAATAATCATCCAGTGATTATCAAGTACGGATTTTTGTAACTGAAAAACATGACCTATAATACTCCAAATGGATAATTTTACATAAACTGAAATTATATAGAACGTCTTAACTAAAAAGACTTTGGACGTATGTGAATGTAATTATTTTGAACATTGAATAGTTTCACATAATATCTCCTTACACCATCCAGTACTTGAAGTAATATAAGTTTTAAAACTTATACTATTTCAATAATAAAAAATAAATGAAAGTTGAATACTTTTCTTTCGAGATATAGAGTGAATCATTTTTATAATTTGTAAATATTTAAGTGCAGCTGAATATTTGTGATGAAATTCCTACGGTGAGAGGCCCCTCCCTCAAGATGTGCAGTAGATGTTTGAAATTTATCAGTCTGCTAGATTATTCGAGCCGTAAACGTGAAATTGCAAACAAAAATTTCTATTCCTTTTTTCCTAATACTATCTGTCATACACAGACCCAGACTTTACGCAGATACAATTTCTCCCACCGGCCATGACTCAGCCCGGTAGCTGTAGTTGTAAACGTTTTTTCACACTTCGAATTTTAAGTGTAAATCCTTTCAAGAATCCTTTTGATGACTCTATTCAATTCATCATTATTCAATAATAATGAAACTGAAGTTATGTTGAAAGGGAAAATATCATTTACAACTTAATTCACACAGTTAGAATTGAAGTTCTACGTGAATCGGTTATTTTATTGATGATGAAAATTTTTTTTCAAATTATTTTTTGAAAATAAATATTCATATTTCATCTAGAAAATTCGAATGAAATACCATTGCTTTTATTTTAAAAATAGCCTGAAAAATACTTTTATGGAGGGCATGTGTCAGTATACAACTTAACATTCTCAAATAAAGTTTCCTTTATACAGAAATTGTTAAGGGTGTATATATATTTGCTTGAAATTTTTTCGCAGACTCCAGAATATTGTTGATTAATAACTCAAGACGTACTGTCATCGATGATATGAGTAGATTCAACTCATTCGTGACATGGAGTCGTAATGCTATGCATGGATTTAGTAATTCATGTTGTATTTTTATCCATATTGGTGCTGAAGAGACAGTAAGGCAAGTGTTTCATTCCGAAACATCGATGTCTGCCATTGAGGATTACACTGTTCCATGTGGGTGAAATTTACCTCAGCTATATTGAATAGCGATTCATGACAAATGGTTGGAGTAGGTACAAACTAAATATAAACAGTTTTTTTTGTTTATAAATGTTCATACAAAAGTAGTTGTTTAGAAAGTACTTTTTCTTTCATTTAAGTCAATGTTTACATGAAAGTAGTTGTTTCTAGAAGGTTCTTTTTTTCATTTGGGACTGAAAGTTATTCTTTTGCATGATCTACACATTTTTGTGAGGAGTTTTATGTGCTTTCTTTCTTTCTTTGGAAGTTCTCACATTTTTGTGTGAAGGTGAAAAGAAAAAAGGCAAAACCTTTCTTTATCAAAAAACTCAAGAATGTTCTTTAAATTCTTACTTGTCTCTGTATTTTGAACCTCACGTGACCGATTCCATTTAAGCGCATTCTGCGCGCCAGCCTTCAAATTTCATAATAGTATTACATGAAACAGAGCAAGAAAGAAACCTATCCCAAAAAGGAACTCACCGTATTTTTTCTTCAGCTTGAACGATTATCTTCGTACCGGTCACAAAACAACACTATTTTTCTATTAACAACTAAGAAAGAGGATGTTAACATTAGAGAGGTTCAAACCTAAACTGTTTAAAAGACATGAAAGTAGCACCTAACCTCAAAATAGCACCTGTTGAAGCAAACACGAAGGTAAACAAACTCATAGCACACAGTAACCCGCGATTCTTCTGTATTATTCACTTTTTGTGACAAAGAACCGAACACAAATGAATTAAGATCTTCCGCTAGGAGAACGATCTCAAGTTCTCACGTTACTTCGCGACTGTTTACATTGAAAATTGTGCTAATTTAGCAATAAAATGACTGATGAAGGAAGGCATTACGCGATTAGGAGTCACAAGCACTAGGCAAGACTGAAATGGGCGGCCGACGGTAGAAGAGTAGTTGTATCAAAGTGAAACAGGTATACTCGTATATCGTATACGTGAAAAGACACTGCCCACCTTCGTCTTTGTCGTTTGTATCGATGCTTGGCAAACGTTTGTTTTCTTTTTACATGAGTCAGAGACCCTTGAATCGTCTCTTTTGTAACGGTTTTAATGATGCTTGCATTCAGGAGGTGAACACTAAAATGATTTTGTGGGTTAAGAGTTCAGGAGCAATTTAATTGTCTTTTAGTCGCGCTATTCAGATCTACGTCAGAATAATCTATCATTGTTTCTATTACTTATAAATGATTTGAAAGATTGCTTCAAGCATTCACAAGTAGTATTATATGCTGATGACTTAAAAATCTTCAGAAAAGTAACGACGATTAGAGATTGCTCAAAGATTCAAGAAGACCTCAATGCTTTTTTAGAATACTGTTACCTCAATAAATTAAAACTTAATATTAATAAATGTACATGTTTATCTTTCTGCAGAAACAACATACCGATACATTTTCAATACTCCCTGGGCAATAATATTATCAACAGAGTAGACCAAATAAAGATCTTGGAATCTATTTTGATACAAAAATGAATATGCAAAGACTTCAACAACGAGGCAGCAATCAAATTTATTTACTATGCATTTGTTTAAAGTAAACTTAATTTCGGAAGTGTCATCTGGAGCCTACATAAAAATACACATAAATTACGATTAGAAAGACTCCAGAACAGATTTGTAAGGTTCTTGCATTTCAAAACAACGAAGACTTATGTAACACTTGGCATTAGCGAAATTCGATCTCACTACAAAATACAGCTTCTAGAACAACGAAGAATAGTAACCGACATAGTTTTTATTTATAAAATTATAAAAAACTGTTATGAATTACCCAATCTAGTATCAATAATTCTTTATCACGTTCCTCGTGGCAATACTAGAAGCTGGAAATTACTTGGCAGACCGAATTCCAACACAAATTGGGGCAAAATCTCCCCAATTACTAGAATGTATGATTATTTCAACATCTATTGTAGTAACGTAAATTTTTTCTCTATTACCTTGGATTCCTTTAAAGTAACTATCAAAAAAATATTGAACACATAGCAAAAATAATAAATAATTGGTTAGTATATGTACGAAATTTATTAATTCATTAATTTTTATTTTTTCTTGTATCTATTGACACCGAGTATCTCTGTAACTACTACTATCAGTGGATGCTTCTATGGGTATTTACCTGTTTGTATCCCAAATTTTGAAGAAATAAATAAAATCAGCGGATCCGGATAGCAAACAATGCAAAGCGCTGATGGAATCGAAAAGTAATATTTCGTTTGAAATGGTTATGTTTTTACGGGGTTAATCTTCGCTTTGATTTATTTTTTTTTGGAGTATCTACATACTTTCACATTCTTTTATTTTATCGATTACTGAACACTGTCTATTGACTATTGCCGCTGCCGTATTGAATCTAATGTTTATAATTATTTTAATCTTAACGACATTTCGAAAAACCTGAAAATGCGTGTAAAGTGGACATGATTTTCAGAACTTCTCCTCATATATGCAGACACACATGATTCGAAGGAACAATTGCCACAAGATGACGAAAGTTTCTTCGCAAAATTAAGAAAAATCTCCGGAATGGGTTGTATGGTTACTGATACTTTTGAAAATGGATAAAACAAAACATTTATATTACATAATATAGTCAATGAGTCCCCGATGTTATATTCCTCTCTTTCAAAGATATCTTATAATACCAATTTTAATGTTGAAAATAATGGTCCTATATGGGGTCAAGTGAAATAACATCAGCTGGATAGATTTATCCAGAAAGCGAAATGAAAGTTGCTCGCATAACTTCTGGACAATCATTTGTTTTCTCAACTTGTGTGTTATTTACAATTTCCGAAATGAGGTTGCCCCCTGCCACCGAGGCTCCAATATATTCGTGAGGGGAGCGAGCCTCATTATCCAATGACCACTCCCCACGTATTGAAAAAAGTGGCTAAAACAATAAAGAGAACCAATTAAAAAAGTTGTGCCAAAGAAAAATTATTCAAAGATAATGAAATTAATCGAAAACAGACCACATACGAGAAACAAGAGTTGATTGGATGATGAGTCATAATATTTAAAAGAGTAAATCTTGTGTGCAATTTGTCCAGAAACAGGCAAAAGTAGGAAACATGTTACCGATGCAGGAGTTGTGGACACTTGGCTCTCAAAGAATGTTCCAGCTTTTTATAGTTGTGTTTTTGTTTGGATATACTTAAATCCATTTCTTTACTCCTTGACAGTCCATTTCTTTGTTTTGCTTTGAATATTTTCATGAAGGTGAGATCAGCATGCTCCCCAAACTGCAATGCCGTAACTCAAATGTGATTCAATCAGAGCAAAGTATGCAGATCTAACTGCGTTTAGACCTAAATCGTTAGGGATTACGCGAATTGCGTAACATCCGGAAGAGAACTTATTGTTAGATTGTAGATTGTTAATGTGGTTATCATAGTGAGAATCTAGAACTAATTTCGAATTGGGATGAAAGTAAGTAGGTTCAATTCAATGCCACAAAAACCTAGGCATCGGTTTTCTCCAAGAATATAAATATGTCTGAACCGGATTTTAATAATGTCGGGTCAGATAATTCCGCTTTCTGCCTCGATAAGTTTGTTAGGAGTTAAAATGGACACCAATATGTCTTGGCACAATTATGTCGATGAAATTGCAAAAGCTGTTTGTCAAAGGCTTGAAACACTGTTCCGAACAAGAAACCTGTACAAACTTTTGATGCTTTATAAAGCTCACAATAGAGCTTCTTTGAAATCTTGTTCTCATGTATGGAGCTTTGCCTCCAAACATACCCTGAAGTTGCTGGATTTCATTCAGAAAAGAGTCATTCGCTTGATTGGAGACGCGAACATCACGTGCAACCTTGATAGCCTGGAACGTCGAAGAAAGGTTGGAGATTTGTACTAATGGCAAAACACGTATTGCCTTTTTGAAAAACTGTTTAGTGAAAATATCACAATAAAGTGTTTTTTAAATACGTTTGATTAAAAAAAAACATTTTTCTTTGTGAAAAATACTTCTTTTATGCAGATGTCTGTTTAAGGTTTGTTTGATTCACCATGAATTTTTTCACGTGCGACACATATTGATGAATTGCCCTGATCCTATGAATGTTAATTTAGAATTTGAAGTTCATTTTAGGATTACCCAATTCCGAATCACGTCTCACAACACTCGCCAATTATGAAGGTCGGCATTGAATAACACAAATAACAAACACTTTTAAAAACAAGAATCAACTCATCCATCCATCCTCCCCTTCATTAAATACCTATTGCGCATAACAATAATAATAGTGACCTTGATGATCCATTATTCTCGAGAAATTATTCGATTTGATATTAATTATATCATTAACATCTACCGCGGGCTCTCCCATATTCAACGATGTGGAAAGAGTTGTATGATATTCATTGAACATTGAAATGATGTTTTGATAAAAAATTCATTACTCTTTATTATTGAGATGATGGAATTTCACATTTATAGTGCATACATTGATGATACAAACATTTTTGGAAACAAACTTTCATTGGCATGTTCTTGAGAGAAGAAAACAATCTTTGAATCGAATCAAATCAATCAGTTTATTACGTCACAGTTCATATAATGAGAGCTTGTCGCAAGCAAGATGGACCTAATTTATAAAATTGGTAAGGCGACCGTCTTGCTTCCGCCATATCGGAATAAAAATGGCAGAATTCAGTCGAAAATAAAAAAAATGTAACCATAACTAACAATTGTTGAGGAAAATTTCTAAATAATCAACTTTTATTTAATGAACCTTTTTAACCATAACTAAAAATTGTTAAGCAAAATCCCGAAATAATCAACTTTCATTCAATGAATCTTTCTAACGACATGAAAATATTTGCCTCCTCTTGTTTGAAAGATGTTTCTGTTGTCCATATGATCTGTACATATTTTGAACTGTGACGAAACACTTTTTCCAATCACCAGAATTCAAAATGCAATACTCTTTTTACAATACAATACTCTTTTTGACGCGCGCTTCACCAACCAACTGGCATTTTGAATTCATTCATCATAGTTGAATGGTTGAATTTCATATAAAAAACTTAGAGTTTGAGATATTTGACTATACGTGAAACAACCAATAGTATCTCAACGACTAAATGAATCTTTCTTGATAGTTTATTGTTGAAATATTTCAGGAATTTCAGCCGTCAGTTAGCTGGATTTGTATTATAATTTTAAGGCGGAAATTGATAAAAAAAGTTAACAAACTATGTTTTTTTTTCCACAAAGATTTACCTTTATTCAATATTTGGTATCAAAATTGCAACCACAACTGAAATTGCCTTACCATACTAATACCACCTTGGTTCAATATGTATTTATGTATTTTTTTTTGTGGTTTGAAGGCGTCGACTACGAGGGCATTGGCCTTCTACTATTAGTTTGTTTATCATTTGCTTTCTTGTTCAAATTTCTGAGTATAGCCCAATAGCTTTCATAAATTTTATAATTCTATCCAAACTTTCGGTATGATCTTTCAAACATTCCTTCAGAGAATTTGGTATTTCAAATCGTTGTCTAGCTTCAACATATTGGATACAATTTAGCAAATTATGTTTCACTGTTAGTTGAATGAATTGAGGAATGAATATTTGTGACAATAAAAAGTAAAACGGCGTTCCATATGTTTCAGAAGTAAACATACTTTCAACATTTACTGTTATGTGATTCGACTTCAGTTTCTTTTATTTAAATTCATAAAAGTAATATCAAAAAGTATTTTTGATACCTATACTTGTTTACAGTTTTCACTGCTAACAAAAAAAGTCTAGTGTGTGATATTTTAGATAAAGTAGCTAAATCACATCTTTAAAGAGGTACCCTCTTTGGGTTCGTTTCAATCTTGTTCCAAAAATTTTAAATGATGTAATTCTAAATGTAAATTATGAAATATAATTCACTACAGTTTTTGTGGGAATGTACGCACCTCTTGAATTAATGAAATGAATAATACAAGTAATTTAAAGTGGAACGGAAGACGCGCCTTTTTGGATGATTCAACACTACGATTCAAATTTATGAACCTTTTTTCCGCCGTTGAAATTGCGGTAATTCAATGCATAATATAGATGGTATATCACATCACAATTCAACTATATCAGAAACTGTTGAAAGTTGAAAGATTTGGTGCATGTTATCTCTGAATTTTTGTGTTATGGAGCGTATTTTTCTGTAAGATAGAGAACTGAAAAGTCTTCGAACAATTTATTGTGACTTTCGAAATTCTTTTCACTATGCTAGTAACCTGATTGAGTGTTTGATTTGAATTTCAAATAACAGTTTGGCACATGTTTGAAATATGTTTTATTTTGTTAACCAGCCATCGCACCCCTACGAACGACAACCCTCAGAAGTAGAAACTTGTGCGAGCTAGAAAATAACGAGGTCTTACCTTCAAACGTGTGATTCCTAACACGGTTTGGACGATAGCAAGTGAAAATCGAGCATTCAGCCTGGGGTTTGAACCATCGGCCGTCTGCGTTCACTATGATCAGTATCTGTCCTTTTGAAATGAGTGTCTATGTGAAATGAATGGTAATATAAATTATGGGTCAAACTTTCCATCCATATTTTCATAATAATAATAAATCATTGCCATTTGACAATTAAAAATTCTATTGGATTCGTCAGTTCAGGTGAGTTAAATGAAATAAAATTGAACACACAAATAACTTATGACTAAACAGTTACATCAGAAAACAAAGAAATGAATGAGCAGATAATATGTTAAGTTTGTAAATTTTTCTCAACAGAATAGAAAAACTTTGTCACTAGGAAGTCCTTCAATTTGTTTTTGAAACAATATAGTATTTCACACTTTTTTATTTCGTCGGGTTATGAATTGTGAATCTGGGGAGCCATTGCTCCAGTAGAATTATGATACATTTTTGTACAACTGTAATGAATTTTTGTACAACTGAAGGGAATTTGAAAATGGTCTTGTTGCGTGTTTTGTATTCCTATCTGGAGTTGTTCGGTGTAAAGTTATTCCATTTTTGTAGGTATAGACATATGCAGAATTCAAAAACTGACAGTGATGAAAGCATAGAGGTTTAAGATTCTTGAAGTGATCTTCACAGGATGAGCGTTTCGAAACTCCAACTAAAGTACGAATAATGCGCTTCTGCGCTCAGAAAACATCTGATGATGAGGTGGATAGGCCCCAGAAGTGCACCCTGATTCTTA
>WOGO01008651.1:0-10548 GCA_015342085.1 Leptinotarsa defecta
TATTCATTTCGCTGTTAATACGGATACACGCCACTGGTCGTTCGGTAGAGTTCGGAAAATTTAGCAGCTGGGTCTAGCAGCCAACTTCACATAGGTATCAAAGTCTGCGTAATGTGTGGCATCTTTAAACAGAATATCAATTCAAAGTTATTGTCTGAAGTAATTATATCCGTCAACGAGGTGATTCTCTCTCGTGTCAGCAATTGAGATCATCTCAGGAAGCGATTGATTTAAACTCTCTTGTATAATTTTGATTACCAAGTTCCTGGTACTATAAATACTTTTGTAACTGAAACAATTATCGAAGGCGTTAGTTAATATGATCTCATAGCAAAGTATATCATATTTTGTATACGTAAAAACTTTCAACAAGTTTTTTCACTGGCTGCAGAGAAAATTTATTTTAGTAGTAGGCCAATTGGTTTGAAACATTACCATTGATAACGTCTAGGTGAACATTTCCATGTTCTTGTTCACGAATATTGTACCAAATCTTAGTTGATCACTTGTAGTACTATGCCAAATGAAAATTTTTTCATACATACTTTGATATCATTTGGTTCCTGCCTTTACGACAATTTCTATTTGTACACTGTATGACTGTGTGACGATATATGTGTTTGGCTCCCTCAGAAGGTTTCACACAATCTTTTAAAAGGATTTACTTTGTTGTCATTTCATTACAAGGAGATATAAACAGAACCCCAACTTTCAAAATATTCCATAGAAAATGCTGTAATATTTCTGTTCCTTCCAAAACTGACAATAAACTCATTTATGTTTCAGCATGGGGAACCATTCCGGCTACTGTTTACATCACGGAAATATCCAGAGCAGATTTGAGAGGATCTCTCGTCTCATCCGCTCCCTCATTTGCATCTCTAGGTATGATTCAATTAGAAATCAGAAATTAAATAGGCTAAAATGTATCGATAGACTGACTATATTTTGAAGGATTCTGATAATTAAAATAGATGACAGTCTAATAAAAGACATATGGACAATGATTTTTAAAAAGAAACTGAAGTTTTTGATACAGATTTTTTTTATAAAATAGTTATTACAAATTTCATCAAACAGTTTGCAACATTTCGGAATAGATTTTAACATAGATATTAAAGAATAACTAACCTAATTGTTAAAATTGCACTTTCCAGTTTATCCCTTTATCAAAAATGATATTTATCATAAGCCAGCTTTGTAATATAGTTTGTCATTTTGCCAATATACAGAAATCTAACCTCATGCATTATAATGAGTTCAATTCACTCTAATGAAAATATTACAAGTCATAAAATGACCTGCAATCGAACAACTGGTGAACTTTGAATATAAGTGTCATAATTCCGGGATTTCAATAGAATGATATGTGCAAAATAAGATTGAAAACTCTTATGCTCATTTCACTATACAACATCGTACAAATTTATTAATTGACGTATTTTGCGTGAATAAATAACCTCTTATGTTTGCAGTTGGGGAATTTCCGTATTTTTTCATATAAACCGGCGATGAATTGTTGAAAATTCAGAAATTGAGAAATATGTTTCACCGTTCTGAAAACAATACATCTTTTCCCCAAATCATGTAATATCTGTTTTGGACCATGTTATAACTCATTAGGCTAATAATTGAAGTACCTATATTTTCTTCAAAGAATTTGGGAAAGTTCTAGCTTTTTACTATGTAATCAGTTCTGTGCTTGCATTTGGAATCTATCAATATACTGATCATGCCCGAATAATGGGAAGCATTTGAGTAAACAGTCATTTCAAAAATGTATGCGTCACATCTCTATATAGTGGTTGGTAATTGTGCTACAATAATAAGAGAAGATCGATCTTTTCGAAAGGAGGCTGATGAATGAATTCTAAAAAAACTGCCCTACACCAATGGAATTGTAAAATATCTGAATATAAATATCAAATAATACAATCTCTATTTGAGACCATGACTACATATTACAGTGTTTACTGTTCAGCAGGCTATTTTAATTTTCAGATAAATACAATAAAGTTTTTAGGTTCGTAATCGTAATAGAGCTTTAGTACTCTTTGTTGATAGAAAATGAGCTTTTTTTTTTTCGAGTATAATCCGTCTTTTAAAATCTAAGAGTGTACGAAGTGGGCCAAATTGGACACTTTCAAAGGGAAACTCCTTTTTTTCAAACTAGGTAGATGAAAACTCATGGCAGTGTCGAGGGTCAAATTTTATGACAAACTTAATGGTGGAAACCGCATATCGATATCTATCATCGTTTCTCAGTTACAGTACGTTTTTCTAAAATGTGCATTTTCTAAAAGTTGCTAACTTTTTCCTGTCAAAAATTTTTTGTTTCTATGAGATTTTACTTTATTTATTTACCTCAATCGAAGAACTCAAAACATAGCAAACCCCGAAACATTTAATGCAAACATGAGTATACTATTTTGGTTCACCCTCACACTGTAGTACGATGAAATGTTGTTTATTATATTTAGATAATAAAATTAATCAAACTTCCGTTGAAGTCTCTCGGCATTTCGCTATCTTGAACTATGAAATTGGCTACTTTTATTTGGATAACAGTGAGACTCATTTTAATTTTCCTTTCTAGAAATGAACATGAAGTGAAAAGTTCATAGGATCCAAGTATTCATCAATATCGATTGTTGTAGTTTCATTGTTAATTAAGATCTCGAGACAATACTGTCAGTGGCCATAAATTCCTGAAATTGTCAATGGGCGCAATCTTTTGTATACTGAGAAAAGACTTCTTTGCACTTTTGATTTGAAAATAAGTTCACTCTGAATATGTATGTGATTTCATAAATTGAGGATCAGTGATTGGCGTCTTGACTCCTCATCGGTTTATAAGCTCTAAATTTTACTGAATTCTAAAGATTGATAAATATTTATAATTGAAAATCAAAATAATGAAATTTCCGCCTTTGGGGTATTTCTTAGTCAAAAATCTAAATTTTTTGAATCAATACTGTCCTAGATTGAGTATTGTTATCCAAAATTAGGTATATTCCTTGTTGTACTTTAAAACCTGCATCATTGCAGGTATGGTGATCTGTTTCATGAAGGGCTGGTTTTTCCATTGGAGGACTGTAGCTTGGACGGCAAATTTATACGCTGTGATACCGGTTGCATTGGTTTTCTTCATTCCTGAGAGTCCAGCTTGGTTAGTATCCAAAGGCAGAATTGAACAAGCTGCTGCATCTCTGAGGTGGATCAATAAATATCAACCACAACCAGAAAATCGGGTAAGATCATGATGCAAGTACTTCTTGATATTTTTTTTGTATGCGCCAAAAAAGTCTGATTTTCACTTAGAAAAAGATGGACAGCATCATAATGACGTTTTTATGACACACTTCTTTTGGGGCGGTAAGTCCCAATTTTCCCGTTGTATAATCATCAGATAACATGAATCGTAGTTACGTTTTGGAAAATACGTATAAGATATGATGCAAATTTTGAGTATAGTAAACAGCATCATAATAATATCATAAAATATTCATTGAAAATGATAAATTTATTTAAATATGCTACTACTCATTGAACTACGTCACCATTACTTACATCAAATATTTACTTCATACACAACCTTGCTATGCGAACAACTCATTTAAGTTTTCTAAATAATATACTCCATCCCCTGCGCCTACGATCTACTTATTACCAATTTTTATTCATAAAGAACATCCCATGTATTGGCTCAGCCTTGTGTTGCCGCACGAGTGATCTTTGCGACTTTTATGTGAATTTTTGCTGAAGTGGTTCCAGCCCGATGACAGAGTTATGATCGTTGACCTCGCTATAAACAGTCAACGGTTTTCCTCTTGTCATGAAGGTACAACCATGAAACGGACGATTTAGGATGCAAATTCCTATAGAGATGCATCATTTTTCGGGTCTTAAGGTCGACTTGATACATCTTCTGGCATCCATTTCAGTATTCAAAACGAGCTGTATAAAATCGGATCGACAAGCATATTAATAGTAGCAACTTTGTTCTTCACCGACAGTTCACTTGACCAGATCTGTCGGAGAATTTCTCTCTGCCTGTGTTGTTCCATCCCTAGGAAAGTATGTCTTTTCGGCATCCATATAGTGCAGGATCTGCACATCTTCTCCGTAGTCCCCGCATCGTCCTCTTTTGAGTGTACTGCTGCACATTTTTTAATCTTGAATTTCATACCGATAGCATGCGTGTTTTCCAGAGGTTCTCCCAAATAAAACAAATGGGTGAACTTATGCTTAGGCTGCCACATTTATACCCTCGAGATATTTTTATTTTAGCACTATTATTATTATTATCATCATCATTATTGAAAAACAATTCTCTAAAGTGAAAACTACGTATTTTCATGAACTCAAAGGAAATGGTCTTATATAACATCCCAAAATGAACATTTCCTAGGTAACTATCATATCATATAATGTATAAGCTGTTTTATGAAAAATTAAAATAATTAATTGTTTTTGAATTTTTGAAATAATGATCTGACATACGAGTACCTAAACGTTCCATTTTTGAATATTTACTTTTACTTTGCAGATATTATTTCAATTCACCAAAAGCATGTTTACAGCAATTAATTGGATTTTTTTTAGGAATAGAGTCAACATCACTATGATCATTTCGGGAATCTCAAATTTCGAAAACCGGTCAAGTTACATTTATTTCCAAACAGACTTATTCAACTTTTGCCTTTGTATGAAATGTTTCAACTTTTCACTACATTTTTTATGAGAGGTTCACTATACGAAAAACAGATATTTCACAAATTATACCCAGTTTTGGTAATTGTTTTAACCACAAAAAATTCATTTATTTACGTTAGCTTTCAATACGAACAATAACGCGTAATTTTTTTATTGAATAGAGAAGTCAAAAAGATGTTAAAAATGGCGACCATTTTCTGCAACACATAATGCCAGTCTTTTTTAAACGAATTATCTACACGTTCCAGTATATCCTCTGGGATTTCCCTGAAAGACTCGCTCCTGGATCAAATTCACAGAGAGGTCCGTTGAAGTCATAAACTCGACATCCATTTCCTCTGTAGACTCGCTCCTGTATTGAATTTACAGAGAGGTCCGTTGGAGTCGTAAACTCGACATCCATCTCCTCTGTAGACTCGCTCCTGAACTAAATTTACAGGGATGTCAGTTGGAGTCGTAAACTCGACATCCATCTCCTCTGTAGACTCGCTCCTGAACTAAACTCACAGGGAGGTCAGTTGGAGTCGTAAACTCGACATCCATCTCCTCTATAGACTCGTTCCTGAATTAAATTTACAGGGAGGTCAGTTGTAGTCGTGAACTTGATATTCATCTTTTTTGTAGACTCGCTCCTGAACTAAATTTACAGGTAGGTCCATTAGAGTCGTAAACTCTACATCCATCTCCTCTGTAGACTCACTTTTGATCCAAGTTTACAGGGAGGTCAGTTGGAGTCGTAAGCTCGTTATCCATCTCCTTTATAGACTCAGCGTCAGCAAGAATTTTTGAGTTTACTATGTCCATAAAAGTTCCACAAGACGATGCTACGACGACAGGGCGCCCGGTATCTCCGTAGAGAGAGGTTCCGTAGAGACAACTGATAGGCTCAGTGTCATTCATCCTCTCGGTGCAGATACACACACCTTAGGATTAAGCCATCGTTGGGATGCCATTCAGTTAGGGTATAACAGAACCAGAAGTGATACTGATTCTGTTATTCCACGGTTCTAGTTCTTCCACGGGGCTACGTGGAAGCAAGCATCCGATGGCCGGTTTGCCTAACCCCCACATCCCAAGCCAATGCACTCGCCGAAAACAGCATGCACAGTGGTTCAGGCAGTGAAAGATGAACAAGGACGGCCAACCGGCCAGCTCTATCGCCTTATTATCAAATTTTGGAAAATTATTTTCACGGCTGATGCGTGAAAAAATTTACACTATCCGCATCCAAATTTGGGATGAATGTGTTTTCAAACCATTCCTCGAAAATATTAGCCTTCATGTTCTAATGATATGTAGTACTCGAGTTTTTTTCCACATGATTTCAAAGAATTCGGAAGCAATCCTTTACTTTCTCCACAACGGAAAATGATTAGTCGCGATCGTTTGTTTGCAGGCATTTTAGGCGTATACATTCTCGAACGATCAGTCCACCCTTTCGTAACTGTGTCGTGAATGTCTTACCAAACTTCGTCCAAATAGAAAATTTGTCGTTATTCTTGTGTGTAGTTATCTGTTCTGAGTATTTGTTACAGAATTCCACTATTCTTCTGCTTTCCATAACTGCTTGACTTCTTTTATTTTAAATCTAAATCCTGGTTATCCAATTCTGAAGAGTTTTGTCATAGCAGCTCCCGTTATAGCTGAAAGTATTCAATTACTTCCTTATGATTTCAGATGTAGGAATCTCGTTGCTTTTGTATATTGTTTTTTCAATGATTTTATTAGATGAACATCTAACGGTTTTGGTAATCCTGTATCACATCGCGTCTTGCGTTCATAAGGTTTGTTTTTGACTGTTTTACGTACAGTTGAGAAAGGAATTTCGGTCAAATCTGATATTGCTTGTAATTGTTTGTTTTCCTCGAAACCGAATTCGAGATGTTAATTTTTATACATATACATGAAGAAATTTCAAGTAATAATTATAACTGCACCGATATTAAATTTCAACGCTTTAATCGCGATCAGTTTCTGAACTTTATGAACTGAATTTTATGACTCTTCATCCAATCATAAAATTCGGTTAGTGAAAATTATCCAATACGAACCGTCAAGTCTACAGTCCACGTGGACTAGTTCGCTGCTGGTTCATTTCTATGTATTGTTTTTTTTGGGAGTGCCACCACCTTTAAATGTGCACAATATCTTTCACTTCGACTATTCCTGCATAAAATATATTATGATGTTGCCTATTTATTTCATAAGGACATTTCAGGAACATCCTAATGTTAACCTTATCATTGATGATAACCAAACAACGTTTATGAAAACTTAGCTATGGTGTTTGCATGCTAATTTAAAAAATTTATTCCACGGAGATTTTTTCGGAAATATTAAATGTAACTAGTTTATATTTACAAAATGAAGCTTTACAAAATAAAACCCAAACAATATTGCACACACATGTTGAAATATTTCATGTTTTAGTAGGTGGGGGGCTAGTAGCATTGATGATATAGGGTTACAACTAATCACGTTGCAGTGACAGCTGCAGAGAAAAACATAAAGCGATATCAGCGACGGAGACCCTTGTTGGTTTTATAGAAGCAAAGTTGTAATAGCGTTTTTGTAGACGAAAAACATATCATTATTATTCATCAAGAAATGAAAATCAATGTTTTTTTCTGTGAAATGGGATCTTCAGAGACTAGACAGTACACTGTGGATAGAGTTTTATCATCAAACAAAAAGTGATTGAACTATTTCAAACCGGATCCTTCAGACGCTATCACGTCAGTGCACTCACTTATCAGACACAGATGATAAGTTAATCAAATCATATTTGGTGAGTTACTTATCATGATAATAATGAGTTATAATGATCTCAAGGTTATTTGCAGAGTATTTATTACATCGTAGATATCATTGAGTTGAGTTGTTTTTCATTCGCTTTGTGAGCCTGTCAAAAGTCAGGAAGATAAATTTTGTACAGTTGTTTGTTGTTTATTTTGACAGGTAACCAAATTTTCGAATAATTCCATAGTTTTTTTCATAAGTTTAAATGATGGAGAGAGGGTACACCTACTTGTTGAATTCTAAGTAGGATGATTATTTGAAGTTTCAATATAACTTACTTTCCCCCATATGAAAGTACTCGTATATCATCATCATTTCTTGTGAAATTTGAATCGCAGTAGTCTGTTAATTGTTCACTTTTCCTGATTGAGGAGCTACCATAACCAAAAAGTTCACAAAGATATAATAATTTTCAATAAATTTAGCCGTTTTCAACAAGTTTTCATCAATTCATATAAAGACCTCAGCCACAAATTTTTTATGAATAAAATTACGAGTTCAAATTGAAATTTCAATAACTTGGGAGGTCAAAATCTTTATTTGAACTTGGATTATGAGAAAAAGGGGATATGTAGGTATTTCAGAATTTCCTATAAAACTCACAAGACTCAGACCTGTGGTAGTTCTTCTGTTCCTCATGAACGAGAATGATCTATTTATCGACACTGAAGGCAAAGTCACTGTGTTGTGTCGATGACACCACAAAATGGCATTCCAAAATAAGAATTCTCTTATTTGATTACCATACCTATACCAGATTCATACAAAAAACTCGAATTGACAAGTATACCTAGCATTTATGATATCCACATATGTAAAATTTACAAAGCAACAAATTATTTTCGAATTGACTCTTCACAAAGATTTATAGATCATACATAGAAGTTATTTTCAGATATGAACTGAACGAAAAAGCCTCCTTGGAAAAATACTTTCATATAAACATTGAATTGCACGAAAAAAAAAAGTAATTTTGAAAGAACTACGTTTAGCCGGTCGGTCAGTAGCCTGTCGGTTTGATGTGGATGCTTTGTTCACTCATTCAAATCGACCATCGTGTTGGTCGGTGGTCCAAGCCCCTCAGCTCGCACAAGTTTCGACTTCTGAGGGATGTCGTTCGTAGGGGTGCGACACCTGGTTAACGGAAAAACATATTTTTTGAATAGATATGAGCATTTGATTGAACAAAAATCACTCTTTGCTATTCAGTTTGTACTACAAACTTTCGTTGTCGAATTGAATCAGGAAAACTGCACAATATAATACTATAAAGAGTTACGATATGAAATTTCACTCCCATGGAACTTGTCATTCCCAAGGGCGGACTTCGAAGCTTCGGAATAAGACATTTGTTTTATTGCCTTATCAGCACTAATCTGAATGGAATACTCAATTCATTCATAATAATGCGACTATATGTCTGCATTTCGAGTTGAATTTTCTCATGTCACGATGACAGTGCGTAATGACATTCATATTCCTATTTGATTCAATTCCATCTACAGAAATATTGTTGAAATTGAAAAACGTATATTTTTGGGACATAAAGGTTTTAGTTTTCTACATTTCTATTTTCATACAAAAAAATTGGGAAACTGCCAAAGGAAGGAAGAAAGCAATGGATTTTTAAATAAACTCTTCATAAAATGTGTAGTAGTGATCATGCATCAAAGTTACTTCCAGATACAAACTGGAAGAAAAAGCCCTCTCAATACACGTTTGTTACAAAACTAAACATATACAGTTGAGAAGAACTGTAATACACATACTTGTCAGATTATTCTGAAAACACGTTCCCTGCAAGTGGCTGTCGATGGATATCTCTCGAATACTTTCACCATCAACGCTGGTGTTCCCCAAGAATCCATATTGTCTCCAACCCTCTTTTTATTGTATATCAACGACTTATTGAAAAAAAAACAATATATGGATTTGCTGACGACAGCACACTTGTCTCTTCATTCCATTTGGATTCCAGGCTACGGAGGGACATCTTCACCGGCAGCAGGAGGTTACATATCTCAATGAGGATTGGCGTGATAGTAACCAGGTTCAATGCCACAAAAACCCAGGCATCGGTTTTCTCCAAGAAGATAAATATCTCCGAACCAGATATAATAATGTCAGGTCAGATAATTTCGCTTCCTGCTTCGATAAGTTTATTGGGACAATCATGTCGCTGAAATTGCGAAAACTGCTTCTCAGAATCCGAATCAGAAAACTGTACATACCTCAGCAACTTCAGATGCTTTATAAAGTTAAGGTCAGACCTTCTTTGGAGTATTGTCGTCATGTGTGGAGCTCTGCCCCCAAATATGATACCACCAATAGCGGTACATATCAGAAATACGCGACGGACTATAGCGGCTCATAGTTTAGAGGTTCAGCTCAATACACCTCGAACTTCACTTTTTAGGAACTCTTTTATCTGGAGAACTGTGTTTGTGTGGAATAAACTTCCTGTGAAAGTTTTTTTGAATGGATATAATCTCCAGCGTTTCAAATCCAATGTGAATCGGTACTTTCACACAGGCACCGCTCTGTGAGCGCCTCAAGGATTTTCCTGTGGTGCTTGTGTTTTGTTCTTGAAAAATAATCAATTATATTTTAATTTCAAGCACTCTTTTCATTTTTATTGATGATAATATTTCATGTTCATATTTCAGAGCCTCCGAATACAAATGAAACCAAGAATTTCAATTTCTATTTGAAACATCGGATAACGATATTTTGTTCGATTGTTTTCAATTTTTTCACTAGTGTTTCACAACTGAATGGTACCGTGTACAATGATTTCGTTGTCACCCGGTATTTTAATCAACTTGTTCAGAAAATACATTTGTAAGTGAAGGAGTTAGTTCTCTCTGTGAAAATTTAAAATAAACTTTACGGTCAGGCAACTCTCAAAAATGTTTGAACAATTATCAGATTAACCAGAATGTCATCCTAGAACTTGATTTTTTCTGATTTCCGAGTACATCGCTTTCAGTAGGGATTCCTTCCAGACCAGTATTATTACCAATACCAATGATC
>WOGO01008652.1:0-10548 GCA_015342085.1 Leptinotarsa defecta
ACATAAAATATCACAAATTCAATGTTATTAATGTTGTTGATATAATTCAGCTCATTGGCTAGGTCAATGGAATTTATAACGGTGTTTGCTGTTATAAATTTTCTTACATCTCTGATGTAATTCAAAAATTTTGACAACTTACTGCAGGTTGGGGTATAATACAGGTTGTTTTCCTAATATACCAGGGTCTGAGAAACAGCATTTTTTATTCTTCTGAAGAATTCATTGGTGAATTATTTTGTAAGGTCTTTCTTCAAGAGGGTAACGTCTTATGTGTCTACAGTTTTCTGCATTATTGAATTCTTTGCATACAATTCTGTTACCTTTATCTGCCTTAGTGAAAATCAGTTGGTCGTTGTTCCTCTTCTTTTTAATATCCTCTACTATTTCCTTAACTTCGCTGGAACTTGATGATGGTATATTTTTACAAATAATGTCAGCCAATCTGTGTCTATGGCGAGTGGGGTTGCTTATTATACTGGAGTCGTTTGTGATAATCCCTTCGGTTTGTACTCCTGTGATTTTTTCTGGTCGTTGTTGTTTGGGGAAGTAAAATTCTTATCTCTTTCTGCTTGCATTCCATATTGGACAGGTTGAATTAGTAACCTGAAGAGTAAGTTTCTTTATCTTTTCTGGTAGTTTTTTGTTTTCAACTAGGTTTGATATCTTCTTTTTAAGTTTATCATATTCCATTTCAAGTAGTTTACTTACTTCTTCTGCTAGTTTAGATTCTAGGCAGTCGAATTCTACATTATGCAAGATGTATTTGTCCTGTACCTAAAGTCAACCAACTGCGACAGAGTGGCATTATCAGACAATGTAGAATTCCTGATAACTGGGATGAAAAAATGATGAGCAAAACAAAAAAATAAAATAGAAAGAAAACTGAATCAACTCGGATTTCAGACAAAAGAACATAAAGTTCGAGCTAAACAAGAAAGTCATCGATGTGAAACTCAAAAAAATTATTTTTCAACCACAAAGTTTTCTGCTAAAATCTTGAATCCTCTCCCAGGTACTACTTTCTATTTCATCTCAACCGATAATTTCCTTGGAATCACGGATCACGAGATCGAAGACCATTTTCAAAGTTTTTGTCAAAATTTTTGATAGTGCCAATGTTATTCTTGGTGTTTTTGTGAAATCTATAAGTACTCACTTCTGAAGATTTCAGCCCCCAAAACGTTCACATAAGTTTCAGTACAACTTTTCAACTTTTTGTTGGTCGGAAAACTTATTGAATGAGGCAGTAAATTTTTCTACTGATAAATACTTAAATTTCATACAGTAAACTGAAGAGCTTGTCATTTCTACTCTTGTTCTAAGTTCTCCATTAAAATTCATATTTTTTTCCGATTTTGAAAGGTTAAAATCCCCAAAAACATTGATAAATTAATTCTGGTTATTCTACTGAAATGAATCAAGAAGAGGGTGCGAAAAATGATGTTGAACAGTGATAAGCATTCCATCCGAAAAACTAGAAGCTCCAATTTCAAAGTAAGTTCTACCATAATCATCCTGCCCAATTGAATTATGTTTCAAAAAATCTCAAATGTAGATTTTTCAGGCTTTTTCAGACAAAAAATTAAAGGAACTTGAATCCGCCTTTTCCAAAAAGACTAATTCCACTCCCAAATCCAAAACTACGTGACTTAATACTCGTTTCTTTCGTGAGGTTACATAAAAATAATATGCGTCATAGTTTTATGAGATCTATGGAAAATATTTCAATCTTTTGAACATATGTATATGTACGTAAGTGTGATGTATTGGTGGTCAGCTATAAACTTCAATAAATGAAGCTAAAAATAAATGTGGATACGTTTATTGAGCAGTGTTATTTCAACCATAATAATCTATTCTGTACTGTTTACATTTCATATTGTAATGACGAAAGACTAGACACCTTACTTCAATCCGTAAGAAAAGTTGGAAAGCGAGTAAGAGAAAGGAGCCATCTGTAGAATTTCAAACAATCGAAACATACAAGGTGGGCCAGTAGACGTTCAAAACAAATCGCTCGAACTATTCGAATTTTATTTGAAGTAAGAAACAATCCAAACATATTTTCAACTTTGTCGCTTCCAACTCGTTGGTAGAATGTGATCCAAACCTTAAATCTTCAATGGGATTTGGAGTCAAGTTATGCCTCGTTTAAAAATTCATCGACTTCTAGTTTCAATGGTATCTACTTTTTTCAATTTGTTGCAGTCGATATGTTATAAGATAATGACAAAGATGAATGACCGACTAGAATTCTGTACTTTTTTCGTGACTTATAACAGAAATATTTTGCAATAAGATTTATTTGAGAAGGATATTCCTAATCATAAACCATTAAATGTTTTAACAATAAGTAACCTGAAAAAGCTGAATCATATCACATCAAGACCTCCGGAAGACTAACGGGGAAGCCAACAAGGCAGACCTGGATATTAGTCTAGCTAGACTATAGTTGTTAAGAGATCTAATAGGAATATTCTCTGATGAATGGAATGAAAGAGATAACAAATTAGAGAAGCCTTAAAAAATGCAAGGAAATCAGGGGCTATAGGATCAACACAAAAGGTCCCAAACTGAATATAACAGTGCCCTAAGAAAGACTCATGAAGGAGGCAATGCGAGGAGGTTAAATGAACCGGAGTATGTGCCAGATTCTACAAGATATTCTCGAGAAAACCACACACCTCGCTGAATAACCTGAGAACAACTACCGGGAAGTACATAATAACAGGATAAGAGAGTCTCTCCGGGTGCACTTCCCTGGTTCAGAAATGAAAAATCCAAGTTGCCAAGCTCAGAACTAAAGGTCCCCAAATGGGCGTCCAGAGAGAATTGGCTGGTGACAAAGAAACTGGTAGACTTGGAAAATATCAAATGGGTTGCAAACTAGTTTCAAACATATTATCTCCGGGAACAAATGGCATTTATTCAGCAATGCTGCAAAAAGGGCCGGAACTTCTTCTTCAAAAACTCTGTGTAATCCTCAGAGGAAGTCTAGCAAAATAAGGAAACTCTTTAGGGCCACCTTCATACCAAAACCTCGAAAAATTGGACGGGATTCAACGACGGCCTTGAGACTAGACAGTCCCATGTCTTTTACATTGAAAACATTTGAAACACTACTTGACAGGCATATTATAGACACAGCTCTGGCTAATAGGCAACTCCATGGATACGAATATGTAAACAGTTCTGGTGAGTCAGTCGAAGTGGCTTAATGCCGCGTCACGGAAATAGCGGAATATGCTTTCAAGAACAAGCAAGTACTTTCAGCTGCTTTCTTGGAAGAAATAATAGGGGCACAGGTTGCAAGGGGCTACCCTCAGGGGGAGTTCTGTCCTCACTGCTATATCACCTTGTGATGTAAGAGTTACTATGTCTTCTAGACCATAATGGACACGGAATTGATATGCTCTACCTGGGAGTTCCAGGCTGACCTGGAACCAATATCCAGAAAGAGTAAAAAGATAGGCGGAAGTAGCAATGAAAGTGGCCAGATGCACCTATGAAAAGATATGGGAACTGAAATGATGTATTGGCTCTATACCATGGTGGTTGTAAACTAAGGGTGCTAAGCCTTGAATGTTTGGTAGATACTCATGAATAGATGGGGAAGCAAGATTGGGTGTGTTCAGACTGGAAAACTTACCATCATACATGTAATCGACAAAACAGAAATCTATACTTATAAATGCGAAAGTCACTCACTTAACATCCACTCATTCATTTCTGTTTCTCCGTACTGGTATGTCTTAGGAAGCTAAAATTAAGTATATATGTGCTCCTTGTGGAATTGGCCGCGGTGGTAGTGCGCCCGACTCACGATCGGAAGACCGTGGGTTCGATTCCCGCCTCGACCAGATCTTTTTCTCGAGAGAATTTATCTTGTTGAAGCTGGAATGATTCTGCAACCGTGTTAGGAATCACACGTTAAAAGGTAATACCTCGTTATTCCTTAGCTCGCACAAGTTTCTCAACTTCTGAGAGTTGTCTTCCGTATGGGGGCGACACCTGATTAACGAAAAAACAGATTTTAAACAGATTTTTAAGTCCCAAATATTTCAACTGGGACGCTCCCCGTGGGGGAGCGTGAGGGAAAATTACCTTTCCATCACTATTTCTCTGTACTACTATATTTTTGGAGGCTGAAATTTTGTATGTAGATTCGTTTTATATTGTGAGTGTGCAATATGAAAAGATTTTCAAATATTCCAACTGGGACACCAGTCGCGGGGACAAGGCGCGTTCATAAAATAAAGTTACCTTTTTATCACTGTTCCTCCGTACCGGTATATTTTCGGAGACTGAATTTTGGGTATTAGTTCGTTTTATATTTTAGATGCCCAATATGAAAGAATTTTTAAATATTTCAACTGGGGCGCTAGTCGCGCGGAAAAAAGGCACGTCCATAAAACAAAAGTATCTTTTCATCACTGTTTCTCCATGGCCTCTAATTTCCGGTGTGTGAATTTTTATTCAGTATCAGCATTGCATCTGTGCGGAGCCAAGGCAGGTCGCTAGTTTCAGAATGTATAGAGGAACGAATATTTTACATGTTCTCGGACCACATGTCACCGAAATGCAGAAACACCTGGTATACAGACGGGACTAAAACCGAACATGGGTCGAGAGCTGGAATAAACTGTGCGGGAAGAAATATTCATTACAGTTGACCGCTTGGTTAGTAGACATACCATATGAACAGAATGGATTGACTTAGATGTTAAGATTATTGTTTTTGATTTATTTTTCGTAATTCCTAAATAATATCGAGGTTACGTATATGTGAGTCTATGAACCAAAGATGATTATTGATAATGAAAACAAATTGTGACTGCTTTAATCAAAGGTTTGTAATAAAAAAACAAAACTATATGTCGTTTTGTCCGCACTTCCGCTTACCGTTGGTCCCAGACCAATATAATCTAGACCGGCTTTTCTGAAGGCTCCGATAGACTTCATCATAAAATGCTGCCCAACAATCTCGCAGCTTTTGGCTTATCCATTGATTGAGTTCAACTTTTCAAATCATTTTTACAAAATCATTCGCAGTATGGCCATATCAATAGCTTCAAGTCCGTTGAATACGTAACCACCTCATGTGTACCACAAGGGTCAAATCTGGAACCTTAACTATTCAATATTTTTATAAATGACAGTGTAGCTGGGATAGGTGTGAGCTTTCCTTATACAAGGATACTTACTTCCAACAGTCATATCATAAATAGCTATTATACACTATGTGCGACACCAGCAATTGTGCAAATCGTGTTATTTCACATACCAAAAAATATTTCTTAGTAACTGACTATTTCAATATTGTTAGCGTTTTACATGTATCTGTATATTTATATGAGTGTGCTTTTTATTCCCTAATCTGTAATTGCGTTCATCCTGTGTAATAATATAACTTTGAACAGAAATTCTTTATACAAAAAAAATAATCTCTGAAAACAGTTGCAGGGTCTTGACTTCGCAAGCAGGGGTAATGAAAATAAATATTATTCAAAAGTTTACATACTTGAACAGTCATAGGAGTTTTTTTCCGGAAAGTATTTCTGGTGTAATGTCCAATTATTCACCAATAAAATATTAACTCAGATCATCTGAAGTTATTGGCTGAGTTTCATAAATTGCAGTTTCCAATTGGGTTCACAAAAAATCTAACAGACCTGAATATGGGGGTCTTTCGGACAACTTTAAATACTGAACTGAAGCAAGTGCTGAATGTCAATAGATGAAATTTTGACAATTCACTACTACTTTCAAAAAAATAGTGAAAACTGCGTTAATTTTTCATTGTGCTAAGTGCACAATGCACAATTATTCTCAGAAGTGGAGGTTGCAGCGTTAGTAACATATTTAGAAATTCTCTCCCTCAAAATGAAGGATCCCCGAGTGATTTTTGTTCTGAAATCTGTTTTGTTTTCATTGGCCCCGCACTTAGTAAATAGTTGTACACAAGATATAGATAGGTACTATTCCGATCATTCCCATATTGATTTCAATTTAAAAGCCACCGGTAGACAGCTGTTTCAGCCTATTGGGCATCGTCAGTACCGGGCAGGCGGTCCTCGATTGAAGACAAAATGTGAAAAACCAAGAAAAGTGCTTAATAGAAATAACTGCGTCAACGCAAGCGAGACATAAGTGGAATCACATATAGGCTGAAACAGCTGTCTACCGGTGGCTCTTAAATTGAAATCAATATGGGAATGATCAGAATGGTATGCAGTCAAGCTGCTGGAAAATAATATATTTATCTTTTGATTTTCATAGAATTATTTTCCAGCAGCTTGACTGCATTAACCTTTCTCGATTTCAAATCATTTCTAGAAACATGTGGATTCGTTTTTCGATGATCTTTCAGGTTAGCTTCCCAAATTTCTGCCACCGCAGTTGTCAGTTCATTGGTCAAACCACAAACACTGACATAAAAACTTAGCAAGTTGACTTGGGTGTCACACCAATAGGTGTGACACCCAACTTATATGGAAGATGTTCCCATTGGTCTCCGAAATCACTCTTGGTTTATGCACGTTGGAGCTCTTGCTCATTTTAGTGTGATAGCAAGAAATTTTTTAGACGAAGCATATCCCCAACGATGGATAGGAAGAGGAGGCACTGAGCATTGACCTCCGAGGTCACCGGACCTAAATCCCGTAGATTTTTTTCTTTTGGGGACACCTAAAAACACTAGTTCATGTTAGCCCCATTGAAAACAACGAAATGTTGAGGAATCACATCATAGCTTGCTGCGAAACGATAAGAAAAACTCCGGTCATTTTTCAACTGGTGCGGAATTCTATGATGAGGAGAGCAGAAGGTTGTATTACTGTTGGGGGTCGTCACTTTGAACAGTTGTTGTAATAGTTATTTCCTTCAATTTTTATATATTTATTTTCCCAATTGATAACGTAGTATTTCTCCGAATTGTTTTTTTTGTAAACTCCGAAATGTAGCACTTTCTAATTGAATAATTAAACCTGACATTTTTTTTTATTTGGATTGAATAAGCAGTTCGATAATGCTCAGTTAAGAAGAAGTCTGTACGCGTATACTGCGTATAAAGTTTGATGAATGTAACTGAAATTGCAAAAAACCTACCATGTTTTGTAATATTTCAACAATCTGTATTTCGAAAACGAATCATTCTTCGGTAAACATTTTATAGGAAAAAGTTGTTTATTTTGACGAGATCCACCACATACTTGGTTTTTGTAATGTTCTCAGCAACTTGACTTACCGCCCTAGAAGCTAAGTAATATGCATCGATATAGAAAATTGTAAATATCTTGAAAACGATCACCTCCAGCATTGTTGAGGAAGTGTACCTTTTTTACTTGGAAAAGGTATGGAAATTAGGTTTTTTCATGAAAAGTAATCAAAGTTTACTGTCAAAAAAGTTAGGGCAATTTGAAATAAATAATGACAGCGTACGCAGCGTCCTCTAGACGTTACATGAAAATTAATACAAAATTATGATTTCTCACGTCAAAAAAACCCCAAGTACCAAAATCGTCCAAATAACTTAATTTTTGCAAGAGTTATTTTCAAAGAGCGAACAAAAAAATTCAATTTCAACACCCCGTATCTCCGAAACGAAGCATTTTCGGACAGAAGTTCATATAAATATTTTTTCTTAAAATTGTCTCAGGAATACGTCACTTCAATATTTTAACGTACTTATGTTACACCCTGTAAAGCTGAACAAAGTTTTTTAATACTTCAAGGAATTTTCGAAGATTTAACAATATTTTGTTCACATTATAACGCAATATTTGGTGTGATCCATAAATATTATTTGTTTTGCCTGGTTTGGTGATCCAAAATATTTTCAAATGCGGTTTTTTCTATTGGTTGGGTAGTTTCACTGGGTTTCTTTATTTTGTTGATTTCATGAACATTTTTCTAACAGTGTATATATACCCAAACCAGGTAGGATGGACTACACCTTACCAAAAGCATTCCGACTAATTAGTCTCACATCGTTCTTTTTAAAAACTATGAAGATGCTATGTGAGCGGTATATAAGAGATGAAGTACTAGTTCACAGCCCACTTCATCCAAATCAGCATACATATACTCCGGGAAGGTCTAATGATTCTGCCCTTCACCATGTGGTTGACAGAATCGAGAGATCATTGGACAACAAAGAATCCAGCCTGGGTGTATTCATAGATATCAAGAAAGCGTTTGATGAAAACCTTTCCAAAAATTACCCAGCAACTACACTACAGGAATGTACCCCTGGTAGTAGGAGAATGGATACTCAAGATGCTCTCTAGTAGAGCAATAAGTATCAATGTAGAAGACATCACAGTAAGAGGACTGGTCATGAGGGGATGTCCGCAGAAAGGAGTCTTATCACTCCTTCTCTGGAACATAGTTCTGGATACCCTGATTAATCACCTCAACAATAATAGATTTTACACAAGTGCAAATCAATAGAAACACGGTGTCAGGAACACTCACTGTCAATCAATCCCAAGAAGACTGAGATGGTCCTGAGATGGTCCACCAGGAAAAAAAGTTCATCGGGGTTAAAACCTCCCAAAATCTTCAAAATCATACTAAACTTCTCTGAAGAGGTGAAATACCTTGGTACTATCCTCGACAGGAAGCTGATATTGAACTCTCACCTACAGAGTAAAGCAAAAAGAGCATATGTGGCTTATGAGCAATGTCGGAGGACAGTGGGACGCGCATGGGGTCTTTCACCCCGTGTTGTCACCTGGATCTACACTGCAATAATAAGACCTATATTAACGTACGGGAAGCCATTGCATGGGAACCGAAATTTCTACAAGCAACGGCCATTCAAAAATTATATCAAATACAGCGACTGGCTTGTTTAATCACAGGAGCCATGAGAACAACACCAATTGTGATGCAAGTGAACCCAGGTTTGTATTTAATAAACCCTACAAAATACAAATAAAACAGAACACAGAGCCAGATGTTACAAATGCAATACACATATATACAGACGGCTCAAAAATCAAAGAAGGTTCAGGATGTGGAGTGTACTCCAGATCACTAAGCCTAAGGATTAAGTGGGGAATGGGAAAAAATACCATCGTGGTCCGAACATAATTGGCTGGTATCTCAGTCGTCACAAAAGAAATGATCAGGAGAGGAATTTTTGGCAAAAACATAGCAATCTGCACTGATAGCAGACAAGCCCTATTGGCCTTTAACAGACAACGTGTTACCTTAGGGCTAATACTAAAGTGCCACCAAGATTTAGCCAAAGATGTCCAGGAAAAATCTACGCTTAGCAGTAGGATTTCTGACTGGCGGTCAACTAAGGAAACACCTCCATAATATGGGCCTAGCGGACACACCTCTATGCTGGATGTGTGAACAGGAAGATGAGACTGTCAGGCATGTCCTATGCCCGGAGTTATCGTCAAAGTGAGAGAGTGTGTTCGGCGAGTTTTGGCCTACATCTGCCGATATGAAGGAGATGTCTCCAAGTGACCTGTCCACCTTCCTGAAAAGGACAGGATGGACGATGACCTAGGAGGACAACTCCTGGGGAGTTGTCACATTTAGCCTAAGTGTTGTGGGCTTACACTCACCATCCCTACTCTACAGAGATACAGCTTGCTCAGGGCACATGATTCTCGGACCCAATGATCACTTACCCCATGGTTGTGGGGAGTGGTCATTGGTTGCTAATGCTGGCGCGCTCTCCCGAACGTCGGGCTTCAGGGGATAGGGCCTGGCCAGAGCACACTACGGTGAAAAAAAATAATATCGTCTTTATTATCTTCTAATACATTTTGAAGCAAATAATCAGGAACAGTCCATTTATTATATGAAAATAAAAGGCGAAGTTCAATTTACATGAGGACAAGTCATCATTCAATTGCTCTTCCACTTAACCTTATGATAGTGTCCACCATTATAACAGAAACAGATTTATTATACGAAAATGTCAGTCCTATAATTTGACATTTATGGACTGATTATTGTTCTACTTTAATTTCAAAACAATCAATACTTCCACATCTGTAGAGAGATAGACTGAATTAGATGTATTTTTGGTATCGTATATTATGAATATTACTGGAGTTGTTTCCCAACACTAAATCGTTATTTTAAACACCTCCACACGTGTTTCGATCACCAAGTGATCATCTTCAAAGAGGAAGATTAAAACTAGAAACTAGTGCGAGCTGATCCTATTTATGCTATAAAGGTAACCCATACAGGTAAACTATCCAGGCGTACCAACAATACAGGTATACCAGCCTAAATTAATTTTACAATTTTGCTTTATGTATCAGTTTACAATATATTTGAATTGAAAGGGTTATATTTTTAGGAGTGATTAATTTTTGGGAAAGAAAGAGTAGTAGAAAGCCAAAAACTTTTTACAATATATGTTTATATAAAACAATTTTCAGCTATATAAAAATTCATTTCACAATATTGCCTACCCAAATTTATTTTTGCAATGTGTCCTTATGTAGTAATCAGTAAACCCAACAACATTATTTTATTTTATTTTAACAAGCTATATAGTATGCTCTTTGG
>WOGO01008653.1:0-10547 GCA_015342085.1 Leptinotarsa defecta
CGCCCGATCGCATCCAACGCCAGGGTACGTCTGGGGGGCCTAACCGGCCCCCCAGGCCCCCCGGTGCGGTCGTAACTATGACTCTCTATATTGGATTGAAACTTTTGCTGTCATCTTCAAGGCTCTATTCAAACAGTTTGGCAAAATTCTCAGGATGTTGTTGATGATGCTTATAAAACCGAAATAAACGTAGTGATTCAACAAAAAGTATCCACCTATTTTGTTCCATTTAGAATTCCACTAAAAACAAATTTTGGTTTGGTAAGTGAACATGTTCTCACAATCCTGTCTTTTATAACTCCCAGAGGGTTCCGAACCCCAAATCCAACATGTTGGATTTCACTCCAACAGTTAATTCCAATACGACTTTAGTGGCTGTGGTCCTATGATTTTGTTAATAATGAAATCATTTATTACGAGTTGAAACAGTCACAATTAACATACATGAAATACTCATTTCGACAAAACTTTGTCTGAACATTCATTCGATTATAACAAATATGTTTAATGAATGAGTGAATGTTTTTTTTCAAATATGGAAGAGCAGTAAAAATTAGGATTTTATTCAGAGAGTTTTCTTCATTATCAATACTTCTTTTCAAAAATAGAGTCATCAACAAGTGCAATGAAGAATATTTTGATTTTTTCCTGAAACAACTCAAAAAATGTTGAAATTATTCCATAACTGATGGATTTGTGTATGAAGAATTCTCAACCAAATAGAAAAGAAATAAAAAATTCGTATAGCTTTCATCAATAAAAAACAATCAATCGAAATATCGTAAAATACTCTTTTTCATCCTTTTCTTAATTTATTCATTTACTTCTCCTGAAAAATTGAGATAATTAGGTTCTTAATTTGAATATTCCATCAATTATCGAATAATAAGAGCAGGATCTGGAGAAAAATTTGTTGTATAAGGCGTAAGCGAGCCAAACCATCTTTTTTACTCATGTTCTCATCACTCGATTGAATTATGAATATTGCTTGTAATATTTTATGAAATTGAAACATCTGCAAAAGTTATTGAGATATTCACGGAAAGCTAAAACCTGTCGTGAGGTGTAGTTTTTGAAAACCTCTTTTCTGTTGACCTCATTTTTTCATTACTTTCAAATGATTTCTTTGCCCAATTTTGCTACAAGCATGACTTACAGTTGATGAAATTGAGAACTGAATGACACCTCTATCATAATTTCTCGTGAATACAAACTCAGAATTAGCCAAGTGTCACTTTTGAACAAGATCATAAATATGTGGGCGTTGCATGTCGAATTCATTACCTCCCTCAATAACCGTAATCCGTCTGGTCACAACGACCTTCCCGATAACATATCCACTGCCCAAAAGGAAATCGGAAAACTTCGAGCTGGATATTCAATCCCATAAATTGATTTCCGGACGTTGTCATAACTCGCGAAACCCATCTCCTCTCCAGTCGCCGCACACAATGCCGGCCAACTGAAGAGCTATCTAGCACTCGACGACAACTGCAATAGGAAGTACTATGCAATGGACAGAATGGTGTGGATATTGTCTTAATGGTTGTTCTGATAAGAACCGGGAGACAATAATGGCATCCTGTAGATTAGTTTCAGTTACGCATTTGTATATCATAGACAATCGTATGGAGAAGTGCATAGCTCCACATTGTTTTAGTGTGGAATGATATCTCTCTGAACGAGATATCAATATATTTGACTTGGTTCTAATAGACATATCATACAAATCACAAGCTTTTATATTTAAATTATGCTTGAAGTACGATTTTGCTACCTCTAGTTCTCTATACCTTAGGAAATCTTGCCTGTAACAGTGTGCGGATCTCAACTCTTTGTCGTTTAATGTCCACTATGAGGAATTCCATTGTGATTTGACAGTGCATAAAGAATACTCCGTTATCTGCTGCTTAATTGATCATGTACTGGTATCAACATTCCAATGTATGATCAGAAATCTTTTCTAATATATGACCCGAATTCAGAAAAACATTTCTGTATCTCCTTTTTCATTTGCATTTCGAACGTGTTGGTTTATCGAATATAGGCAGAATATCTTCCGTTATGGAGGAATCTGGACTTTGCTATAATTTCATATGACTAGCTTCTTCAGTATGAGGAGAAATAAATCCCAGAAGGAATCGAAGGTTACCAAGAAGTGATCACTGTTTATGATAAACCCCCCAATGTGAATTCCAATTAACCTACGAAGTTATCTATATTCTCGGATGTATTCATCGTCACATATCTAGACTAATGCTTTCGACTTTTTGATGTCGTTGAATTTTTCATTAATTTCCGTTCGGATTTACGAAGACTTCTCAGCCTATACCTAAGTCCTCGTTCAGATCCTCCAAAAACAATCAAAGATCCCATTTAATTGTGAATGGTGAGACATCAACATGACAAGTCAACTTCGGTGTTACCCAATAGGTGGTTCCACCTATGTCTCGCATGCGTTTACGCAGTTATTTTCATCAAGTATTCTTCATGGTTTTTCTCATTTTGTCTTCAATCGAGAAACAACTGCCCGTTATGGTATTGTGAAATGACTAGCACAATGATAATGAATGTCTCTGGAAAAAATATTTTCATTTTTTTCAGATTCCTTCATTTTTGCAACATAATGGCCTCATCAGCGCTGTGCAGCAAAGTGTGAAGATAGGCACCACCTGGTTACCAAAAATGAAAAACATCACATTTGCACGGTGTCACCAACATGAGCCAACTGCACATTTGTGATTTCAGTTAGAAGACATAGCATAGTCAGGTATAGATATTATCGAATGTGCTTGATATGAATCAAGAAGAGAAGAATTCGTGGTGACATACAATAATTCCCCTTTTGTCGTTTCACTCATTGACAGTTTAATCATGAATACAGGTTGAATCTCCGGGAACTTTATCGACAGATATATATGATATTTCACGAATATACTGAAGTCGATGGAGGCAATTTGTCTATAATGTTTTCAAAATGGCGGTACTTCCGATTATACCGGAAGTAGCTGTCAACTTCGTTAGTTTAAACAGATATATTCTTTTATTTTGCCCACCATTCATTATTAATTATCAAAATTTCATATAAAGAGTATTGAATTTGATTCTACTCGACAAGGAACCTCACCAAAACATGAAGATGAAGGTTTACTTATAGTCAAAATTGATAATAATCATTGTAGGGTCTTTAAACATCATTTTTGATATAAAAACTTGAATATGTTGAAAACGGTTAGACTGTGATACATTCTGCACAAAAAGTATTTAGATTCTGGTATAGAATCTAAAAATGTTATAATATATAGGATGTTCTATTTGAAATAATCGAGTTGACAGCTCTTTCTAGTATAACCGAAAGTGTCGACATATTGAAAATATTTCAGCTGAATTGCCTACATTGACTTTAGTATTTTCAGATTCTTTCTAATCATAGTTTTCCACAATCGATCGATGCAGTTCCTGGAGATTCACCCTGTATAATCAATTTACTGTAAGGATGTTGTATTTGTAATGCACTATTTGAAACCTTGGCTGTAGATCAGATTAGATTGTCAGAGAGCTGGCCCATGGCCTGACTCAGTTGCAACCCTTACAGATCTATTGTGATGCTCCTTGGTTGTTAGAGCTCATTGTCTACTTTGATTTCTTCGACCTATAGCCTTGACACTGACCTCTTCATATAGCTGACAGCCTCTGGGTTTTCTTCCCCGCATCTTGCGTGTCTCAGCCTTGCACATGCAGTGCGGTTTTTTCCTCTTCTTGACAGAACTTGCATTAGGTTTTTTCTGTCAAATCCATGTTGCTCATATATTTCCAGAGCCAGCTATGCCCTGTTAGTATACCCACCACTACCCTTACAACCTTGCGCTTGTGGTTTAGCAGGTCTTCCGTGAATCTAGGTGATGATTTCTTTATGAACTGCTAATTGCCCTCGTGACCCTCATGTCCAGGTACCCATAGTAGCGTGTCCCTGTTTTGGGTGCAGTGTTCGATGGTGTAGAAATGAATATTAGTGGAGATTTATCCGAACAACGAACCGTTATTTTCAACACCTTGACACATGTTCCAATTACCAAGTGGAAGAGAAAGATTGAACTTAACGTTGTATTTGAGGTTTGACTTGGAATTTTTAAAACTCCATTCTCATGTTTTGGCATGTAGAAATTTGGTAATGAAATTTTGAACAGCAGATGTTTTAAAAATATCTCATTTACTACCTGAATAGTTTGATATTTACCTAAATAGTTAGTGGATTATATGGAAAGTATCATTATTGATTTGAATAAAAAATGTGATTCAAACAATTTTCACATTTGAATTGAAAGGAAGATATTTTCAGGAAAAATTATTTTCTGAAAATGATTTGTTGGCTTTCTACTTCACCATCCTTATACAAAAAATGTGGTGAACTTTCAGAAATAGATGGAGAAGAAAAACGCAAAAACCCTTCTTTTCCACTTTTCACATATATTAAAATTGAAACATAGTGTCTTCCAAATTGAATATATTCATTCTATTTTCATACTTGATGTGTAACAATTGAGTCCATATCATACGAATCACTTCTTGCAAAAATAAATAAATTTGTAAGTAAACTTCTTCAAAATTGGATTAATTATGTAGTATCTAATGACTGTCAATCCTTCAGTAATTAACTGAATGAAAGTTGGAACTCTTCGGTAAACGATTTGATTGAAAATTAACTCCCTAAACAAATCAAACATTATTAATAATTCATTCAATTCAAATGATTCCAAGAATATGGTTATACACGGAAATGGGATAGTGGTTTATTCTGTACACTGCGAAATCAAATTGGCGAGCAACAGTAAAATGAAGACAAATTTCCCATTAAAGAAGTATACTGTCTCATTGAACGCTGAAGATTGTTTGAGTAGTCATAATTAATGGAAGAACTGTTTGAATTCAGTATTTGAATTTATTAGTATTTGAATTTATCAGTATTCAATTAGACAAAACTGTAGAATATCAGTCAACATAGAATATTGACTGTGAAATACATCAAATCACTTGATGTTTTTCAAACACTCTCGATGCACGTATCGCTAACCAAGCTGCAATCATCGGGATATGGTAAAATTCGAATTTTATATTGGGTGAACATTAGTTAGACCTATTTATATATCATAACCGCAGGTAATAAGGACCATCAAATGGGTTTCGTGGAATGAGTTCTTCGTATTTTGTTAGTTTTCATTAATGATATTTTCCTGATTTACCTTACTGACAATCTGTTATGTCAATGATTTTCTTTGTGAAATCGTTCGAAGTATCTTCGTTATTAACTCGATTAAACCAGTGAAAATGAGTTCGTTGCAAAAGTTTTTTCAGTTTCAGTGTCATGTGTTTTTGTAGCTCCATATTTCAATGAATATTTATTTTACTGTGTCGTGGTGTATATCTACCAATCGATAGGAAATACTGTACTTCATACATTGATGCCATTAATTTTTTTTCAAATGTAATTCATTTTGCTTATTTATCTCATCACCTAATATATTCGTCGTTACGCAATTTTTGACCAATTCTCATCTAAGAATTCGAATTGAAATAAAGAGCTACCAAAACAGACAGAAACGTCAACCAGGCATTTGACAATGATAGTATTAATGAATCTGTTCGACGTTGTTTTGCAAAATTCCTTTACGGAGATGAGCCTCGAAGTGGTCGACATACAGTAATCCAGGAAGAGAATTTGAGGAACTTTATGAAGATCTACTCGTCACAAACGATGCATGGAATATCGGAAGAACTGGGTGTCTGCTACCATGCGGTTTTTGATGGTTCAAAACGTATCGGAAAGGTTGAACATCTCAAAAGTGAGTGCCCCACGATTTGAATAATCAACAGAAATTGTCATGTTTCGAGGTTTATTCTTCTTTTCCTTCAAGCAAACAACAATATTTTTTTGGATCGGATGAGCCACCTAGGCACTTCTAAATGCGATAATCCAACAAAAAAAGACCATGTTCACTGTATAGTGGTCAACCTCTGGTTTGATTCACTAATATAACTTTTTGCAACGAGGCCATATCATCACAGAAGAGTCTTATTACGAGGAAATCGACGAAGTTTACCGCAAATTGTGTCAACAGCAGCCCGCGATGGTCAACAGATACTTCTACATGAAAACTTTGGTCCGCACGTTATACAAATCACCGTCCGATGTTATGGGTTGTCAAATTATTTTTGTGTGTTACGCTCCAGCTTCCTGAAAAAACCGTCGATGGATATATCTCGAATATTTTCACCACTACCTTTCACCATCACTTTTACGTGGCGTTCCATATTCTCTCCAACACATTTTTTATTATATATCAACGACTCATTTGTCTTGTCATTCCATTTGAATTCCAGGACATCGGCTGCGTATGCACATCTTCACCAGCAGCAGAAGGTTGCATATCTAAATGAGGATCTAAGAGTAATTTCGAATTGGAGTGAAAATAACCAGGTTCAAATCAATGCCACAACAACCCAGGCATATCTTTTTCCAAAAAGATGGATGTCTCCGAACCGAATATAATAATGTTAGGTCCGCTCTCTGTTTCCATAAGTTTATTGGGGGTTAAAATGAACACCGATATGTCTTGGCACAATCATGTCGCTGGAATTGCAACACTGTTTCCAACCAGAAAACTGTACACCCCTCAGCAACTTTTGATGTTTTATGGTGCTCAGATCAGACATTATTCTGAGTATTGTTCTCATGTATGGAGCTCCACCTTCAAGCATATCCTGAAGCTGCTGGATTCCACCCAGAAAAGAGGTTGGGGATTTGTTTTTCTTCTATAGATACTTTCACGGGAAATATTCAAGTGACTTGGCATATTTGAAGCCACCAAGAGCGGTACATATCAGAAATACGCGACGGACTGTGGCTGCTCATCGTTTCGAGGTTCAACTCAGTACACCTCAAAGTTCACTGTTTGAGGACGTTTTCATTTGGAGAACTGCGTTTGTGTGGAATAAACTTCCTGAGAACGTTTTTCCAAATGGATATAATCTCCAACAATTCAGATCTAATGTGAATCACAATTTTCGCACAGGCACCACTCTTAGAGTGCCTCAACCTGGCAAGAGACGCGTCATTAATTTTTACATCAAAGAACGCGTTGGGTTTGATATACTTGGAAGGAGAAAAATCAAATTTTCTAAATACATTTTTATTTCTGATAAGGTGTAACATAAATCATTTATATGGACAAATAGTTATGAAAATAACGAAAAACAATATCCTATTTTCAAAACAAAAAATCTAATTAGAATAAAAACGGTATGCATCTTTGGTATTGTTGCACTAAATACCATGTAAAACAATTATTCTTTATAGATCTTTACAGAAGGCACATCTTCCACGTTCATTTTGTTCAATTTCGACTTGCTCAATCAACACAGTAGCACTAATTCTAGCTGCAAACTAGAATTAGTGCAGAAATTTGAATTGTTTCCATTTGACTTATTTCTGTATATAATCATGGCGTTTATGCCAGCAACATTGAGGAGCCAGCTCATATATAACTACCATGGACCACCTACGTGTATTTCTCGAAACATTATATTTTGCAGAAAGTTGGTCAACTTCATCAACTCCGCCTTTGATCGAATTGAAAAAAGTAATTATTTCTGGCTTCGCCTCTGCACCAGATGCCTCATCAATAGAAGAATCATCATGATAAAGGGTTGATAATAAAATAACCTGCTTATTTTTTTTCGGTATATATGAAACGATATGACTTCTGTAAAACCAAACTTGCTCGACTTTTCTGGTCGTTTAGTGTAAAAATCATTAGGAATTTGCCGCTTATTTTTTCTAAGTGTTCTCAGAATTGTAAGCTAATGATTTTTCAGTAAATTATTGACCACTTCAACAGAAGTGAACCAATTATCCATTGTAACCTTTCTCCCATATTTTGACAATGGTAAACAAAGCAAACAGATCAGATAAAACTTCTTCGAACAACCGAGTCAATCTTTCAACATCTTTTTCATCCATTATACTGTAAAAAATATACATTTTTCAAATAAAATTGAAGCATTGATTTTAAAAATAGGGATGAAATTATTTCAGATCTATAAAAAAATACTAACATAAATGAACGCGTTTTGGTCTGCAAAACCAAAATCTGCTCTACAATCGTTGTTCTCTAATACACTGCGTTGAAACTACTGCAATACATGCATCGTGGGCTAGCTCGAAGGTACTGAGGCTCGTAGCACCGTACGTGCTTTCATGTAAAAATGTCACAAGCCATTATGATTGCTTGGGCCTGATGCTCAATGCGTCCACTGCAGGGTTGAGGATTTTCCTGTAGTGCTTGTGTTTTGTCCTTTGAAAATAACAACTTGAGCTTCAGAGTTATGTCCTATTCACCATACTCTCCAGACCCCTCGTCAACCGACTACCATCTTTTTGAGTATTCGATAACTTTCTCACCGGTAGAACCTTCGCCAATCAGAACCAAACAAAAATTGCGTTCGTGACTTCATCGAATCTCGAGCACACAGTTTTTATGCTGATGGAGTTATTCAATTCATGTTACGTTGACAAATGGTGCTTATTTCGAATAAATAAATGACCATTCAATGAGACCACCACTTCAAAGTAGACTCATAAAAACGGACAAAAATTTTCAAACAAATTAATGTACTTGAATGATTGCAATTGAGGCGTTGTCCACAAGTGAATTTTTTCTGAGTTTTGAAAATGAAATAGTATGATGTGAAACTTCAACCATCTCAAACTACTTCAAAAAATGTCATTTCTTCAACTGATTATTCAATTTGTAGGCAAAATTCATAAATACGACAAGTTACTGACTAACTGGACTCTTCAGTGTGTTATAATATGCAGTTATTTTTTGGGATGAACTTTTCAGTTTACCCTTTATTAAATCTTAGCGAATCCTCTTTGATATAACTTCACTCAGTTTTCAGTTTGCGAAAGGTTATACAAGTATTGCATTCACAGAAAAATAGTTGAATTTGAAAAAAAGTTTGAAACATACATGAGAAAAAATGAATTATTCCGCTAATGATGACATTTTCTGGTGGTTTACATTGATTTTTTTCTATCAAACTTGGAGAAGCATTCGAACATGCGAATAATTTAAAGTATATTCAATTCTGAAAATAAAATATCCCATAAATTTTCAGCTTGTTTATGAATCAGACGAACTGTATTCGACATTCCATGTGAGATCCAACAAAATAACTACTTTTTCAGCCTTGATGTGAAAGGTGAATGATAGCATCGAACTTGCAGATATATTTCCTATGTGATAAAGCTCAAGTTCATCTTGTTCTCGTTCAGTTCAAATGTAATATAAAATTGCAGGGAAATGATATTTTCTATTCAAGAATAGAATGTTTCGATTCCGAATGAATATCTATAGAAACACATGTCATAGATATGTGTGTGATCATAATTTGGAATCAACTATCTGTATCTGTAGAGTAGTGAGGGTGAGTGTAGACTCACAGCATTGAGGCCACATGTGACCCATTGTACATCCTCCCGAGGAGTTGTCCTCCTAGGCCATCATCCATCCTGTCCTTTCCAGGAAGGTGGACAGGTCACTAGGAAACATCTCCTTTATATTGGGAGGTGTAGGCCAAGACTCATCGAACACACACTCTCTTTGACAACCTTGAGGTGTTTCACGATGGCCTCCGCCAAGGTTTTGGAAGGTGCAGCGATATTACTGCACAGTAAGAAGTATTTCTTTGAAAAAAGATCATAGGTTGCTTTGAAATTTTTATCTCTATTGGAAAAACTATTACTTCATGCCAACATCGCCATGTTCCACCAGCAAATCACACTTTTTTCAACAAAGGAATCAAATTTCTTGGCCTTTCAACGACATTATTCGTTTGATTATATCTTGTCCGATTGATGACTTATTAATTTTGTAGAAATTCATGTTGAATATAGAGTAAGGAAAATACTTTTGTCTAGTTTCTACTGTGTTTATTTATCCGTTACGACCGGTTTCGGCTTATAAGGCCATTTTCAAGTAGTTACTTGTCGTAACCGTACTTGACGTAACCGGTCGTAACGAATAAATAAACACAGTAGAAACTAGACAAAAGTATTTTCTTTACTCTATATTCGTTTGATTATATCATTGCGAAGATGAACTATTTTGAATCAAGAAAATATAATATCATCTCAAAATCCACCACCTATTTGAAGGGAAAAATAAACTGTTTCAAATGGAGAGCAATATCAACTTGATCTGAACACATACTGTTTGTTTGAATTCAATACTATATCCCATCAAGTAACTCAATTCGTTTATAACTAGAGTTTTGTGAATCTATATACAAAATTATATTATGATCAACTGAAAATAACAGGAATTTTGTATAGAATGAACAGGGTTTCTTTTAAAGAAGAATTTCATTTATTTCAGTTTAAAAACCTGTGGTACTCTGGTCTTTCTATGATCCCCTTAAGTGAGAGGGAAGCGGGGAATTCCGTTGTAAGCATCGCGTACACGCCAGTATATGTTGGAAAGTAATGT
>WOGO01008654.1:0-10547 GCA_015342085.1 Leptinotarsa defecta
ATATTTAACAAACATTATCTAATTCAAAAAATTAATTCAATTCAATAGTCTTTCTTTAATGAGTGTTCAAAATGTTGTCCATTTACTAACTGACAATACCCTAAATGTAACTGAAACTCGTTTTGAACATTTCTGATTACTTCGCCGGAAATTAGCCTACACTCCTTTCTTATTCGTTCTTTTAAATCCTCAATATTTGCCGATTTGGTCTTAAAAACTTTGCTCTTCAAGTAACCCCATAAGAAAAAGTCCAAAGGTGTTAAATCCGGAGACCTATGTGGTCATTCATATTACACGCATTGATACTATGTGCTGCAAAAGAAGTGATTTTGGGATTAATTATTATCGTACTCTGACACGGTTTTGTGAAAAATCCACTGAATATGATTAATTGCGTATATTATTCTACTTTCAATGAAAATATGTGACTACTTGCCCCAGATACTGTGACAACCATTCCTGGCCCGGGATTAAAAGTAACATTTTTTCTTTTCCATAAGAATTGGTATATTTTTTTCAAATTGAGTATAAGCACACTTTCTATTGATTAATTCATTGATAATTTATAAAAATGGACACATAAAAATGTGACTTCCAACCCCGGTCTCCCCTATGCTGGTTAACCTCTGCTGAATATTATATTATCGAGTTAATTTTTGTATTCTCAAATTATAATACTCACGTGATATTTTAATGGACAACAGATATTGTCTCATCATGGAACTATTTTCTAAGTGTACCTGTATGACTTGTATGACTTTACTGATGTTGAACGTATGTTGAACTGTACGACTTACTGTGATTTTCCATGTAGATGTAAGTAGATGTATAAATATTTCAAGTACCTATCATGAACGAAGAAATCAATTTATTCTTGAATATACAATGGAACAATGTTTTTACCAGTGATCCTAAATTATCGATATCGCTGAAGTTTTGAAAATTTTAAAGCATTTATAGCTCTGTTGATACTCTGCTGTTGATATTCATATTTATGATTTGGGATCACTAGGAATTTTTACTGGATGAATTATATACGTTAAAGCAAATTACTTATTTCAACCACCTGGAATATTAAAATATACCTGTAGATAATAACTCATATTCTAAATTAGAAAAGCAATTATCTTTCCCTTTAGCAATATGTAAAATCTATCCCTCAACCAGTTATTCTTAGAGGCATAACATTTTTTTATATACGGGGCACTCCTTATAGATGTTGCAAAAATAGTATATTATATAGTTTTTAAATCATCTCCTTGTCATCATCTCCTGTCACTATCTGGTATTTGAAAGATTTGGGACAGATTTAGGAAAGAGATATTGACACATTCATCAGGGAACGTATTTTATATTCAAATCATCTGAAAGAACAATTCATTCAGGCCAGTCTCAACTCCCTACACTGTAGATTGAGGGACTGACGCCTATCGGAAAATAACTACTCCCCTGGCTAATACCACGAAGGGCGTTGGATTATATCCGACAGGTGTCAGTGCAGGATTTTTAACTGAAGTGGTTCCTATTATTTCCAATAGTTCCAATCATTTCAGTGAAGAATCCTGCACTGACACCTGTCGAATATAATCCGACGCCCTTCGTGGTATTAGCCAGGGGAGTAATAGTTTTCTGATAGGTGTCAGTCCATTAATTTACAGTGTGTGGAGTTGAGACTGGGCTGACCGAATTGTTCCTTTAAATGATTTGATTAAAGTATGCCCACTAACTATATGTGAAAAATATTTTATATTGATTAAAACGTTTCTATATTTACAACAACTTGAAGATTGTCCTGTTGCTCTTTTATTGCTTGTAGGATTCCCACTGTCATTTCTAATCGTTGATGACTGCAGGGTCAATACTGAAATGAATAGTTAACAGATTTTGAGTATTCCTTTATGGTATGTCTCAAATTTCATAGCGCAATCTTTGCAGATCATAAACTGTCTATGAGTTCTGCCATTAAATCAAACTCACAAATATCAATCGAATACTCAAAACTGCCAACGGAGTAGTTAGACGTGAGACAATTCGTTCCCAATGGTGGCAGACTTTTTTAGAAAACCAGTTTGAAATCTTTAAGCATTCCACATTTCACACATCCTAAATTGAATAAATGTCACCTCATCATTATTCCAAAAATTTTGTGAACTCACCTAGAACGTCAATTTCATCATCACAAGTGAGTAACACTGTAATTTCTGTTGAAGGTTTTTTCAAAGGAACCATTTGTTTCCCACCCTACTTTACTTTATACAAGAAACACTTCTAAATTGATTTTTAAATGGGATTATCAAAAGAATCAAAAACTACCGAAATAATAGAATCCAAAAATTCTAGCGAAGGCAGTAAGTTCTTGATAATGAAATTTGGGACACACTGTACCTATATATCTCTGAAAGACCTTCAACTTTTGAAATCGAAAACTGCTAACTAGGTCAATAAAAATTTGAAGGATATTAGGTTGAAAATCCTGTAGGAAAACTAGATCTAAGAGTTTTTGGTAAACACTTTGGTGAATTTGTACCTAATCAGGTTATTAGCTGTACAATTGAAGTGGATCATTTTTACAAGAAAAATATATCACCGATTTATGGAGAGCAATTTTTTGAGTAAAGATTTTCATAAAGTTTGAATAATATAATGTCTAGCATGAAACATTAAAGACCCCAGAAATTTTGTTTGAAGGTGGTTGACAATGTTTCGTTGTGTATTTCATCAGTTCGGACTTCCATTGTCTAATATAATATGAAATGATTTGATAACCCTGAAAAAAACCAAAAAGATTAGCCGAAAATAACAATCTTATTAAACGAAAACTTAAATTACAAAGAAATAACATACAACAACAACTAAACAAATAAAAATTGAAATATTAATAAAAGCTGAAAAAAACTGAAAAATTGAAAGTATTATTAACAAAAAATGAAAAAATTAAAAAAATTAAAAGATTTTCAAACCAAGTTATGTCAAAACAATCATCTTCGGGTGATAATAGTCAGATCTCGGAGGAATAAGTCCGGTTATCACCCAAAGACGATTGTGGATACTAACAATCGAAACGTTGTGACATAACTTGGTTTGAAAATCTTTTATTTTTTTTTAATTTTTTCATTTTTTGTTAATAATACTTTTAATTTTTCAATTTTTTTCAGCTTTTATCAATATTTCAATTTTTATTTATTTGGTTGTTGTTGTATGTTACTTCTTTGTAATTTCAGTTTTCGTTTAATAAAATTGTTATTTTCGGTTAATCTTTTTGGTTTTTTTCAGGGTTATAAAATCAATTTATATTATATTAGACAATGGAAGTCCGACCTGATGAAATACACCCCTGCCACCATCAAAACTTTATCCAAAACAGTTAAAATGATCCATTCAGTCAATGCGCTTTTTCTTTTCACGCATTGTTTATTTGAATCTATAATTATTCGCTCTTTAATATGTAAGTAATAAATAACGAGCACTTGCACCTTTAGCAGAGACAATCTGACGTTTATAAAAATGTTATAAATGAAATGACCCTGTATATCACTAAATAATTTAATGAATTGAATTATTAAAAAGCATATCTAATATAGCTGGATGGAATAGTTCTTGAAGGGGTTGTCCGGAAAATCGCATCAATTTCGTTTATAATTCACACAAGGCATTTTTTATAATTTTTCTATTCGTTAATTATGTATTTTTTGAGCAGAAACATAATTCATCAACATAAAATTCGTTATGAAATGGCTAATGAATTATATAAAATTATATATAAATTATATAAAACTAGCTTTTACTCGCGGCTTCGCTCGCATTCATGCCATTAAATAACTGTCAGTACAATAGAAATGAATCAATATGAGAACTATATTTTAATGCTGGCATTATCAATTTTAAAAAATTATTGCATACGATGAAGTTTCAAACATTTAAAATACCTTTTATTGAATTGCAACAACAAATGTTAAAATATATTTCACTGTAACAAAAATAACCTAACCTAACCTAACCTGACCTAACCTAACCTAACCTAACCTAACCTAACCTAACCTAACCTAACCTAACCTAACCTAACCTAACCTGACTTAACCTAACCTAAAAATAAAAATGACAGAAGAAAATAACAAAAAATATAGAAAACAGCTGAAACTATAGTCATTGGTTCGGATTAGATTGGATTGGAGTGGATTGGATATTATCGTGACTGTGAATAATACAGTGCGACGGTATTACGGTACTGATGGTTGGAACTTTACTACTGGAGTGCTAGATGACGTTAAAGTAGCTAGATTTTGAGATTTTTTGACAAACAATTTTTTCATCTTACTTAAAAATATTTTTTTTATGAAAAGTACTTATTCTATGTTACTTCTAATACCTCCAAGAACAAGAGTACAAAATTTCAACAATCTAATCTAATCTAAATGTCGATTTAATATGTGACAAACACGTTTTTTTTTAACACGTTCATAATCTCAGCAATCTCTCTCACTTTTATAAAAATATTCAAAACATATTTTTTGCAACTGACCTGCGGTCACGTTTAGCTTCGAGTCGTTTCATTTCTTCTTATTTCGGTCTACAAGTATACTTTTACAAAGCTGACAACCCCGTTGAGAACAATCACCATCATTGCAATGGGAATATAGACATAGAAGGTAGTATAGAGTAGCTTCTCTTCCTTTAGATGTGTACATACCGTTATAGAGTTTTATCATTCAAAATGTATGATTTTAAGCTTGTTTGAATGTTACTGATTTTTTGAATTCCTATATCTAGTTCTTAGGTATTAGTGTTAGTTAGAAAATTATTTCTTGTTGATTTTAATGGTCACACAACTCAAAGCCTTAAAAAGTGGAATATGTCAACCTTATTGATGGTGAAACAATGATAATCATTACATTTATTGCCTTTTCATCCAAAACTATCGACCCTTATTTATTACGCCACACAGAAACACAGAATGTTTCAATTGATATTTCGCATGGTCATTCTCGGACTTCAGAAATTATAATTTTTTCCAACCGATCTTCTTTCGTTGTGGCTTCCTTACTTTATTACTATATCAACATGAATCTAATGAAACCAATTGATGGCAGCATCTCCTGATGATGCTAACTTGATTTGCGAAACGTGCATCGAGAAATAGTGCTCTAGTAATGCTGTGACTTGAAATACTATTTTCATGAGATTCATGCAATGTCATAGGTTAAAAATCTACTATCGAAATAAATTGTTGAATGTATAATTTACCCGATTTTCGAAACATCACTATTGAATCCATGCAGAATGAAGGCAACACCCGATAGATCAATCTTGATAAATTTATAAGTTTAGGTGCTGTTTAAATTGAGAGGGGTATATTTTAGGAGGGATTAATTTTTGTGAACGAAACATTTTGGCTTTCCACTTCTCCATCTTTATACAAAAAAATGTGGGAATTTTCCACAGAAAGGAAAAAACAATTGAGTTACTTTCAAACACAAACTGAAAAAAGCAAGGGCTACACATATTTGTAAAGAGTTTATTTTTGAAACTATTGCTCACCTCTAGAGATTCCCACATTTATATATACACCTAAAGATGGAGAAGCAGAAATCCAGAATCTTTCTTTCCCAAATATTTCCTGATTTCGTATTCAAATGTATTCATCCCTACATTATCAAAATTCAAATAAAATGTCGAATCACCAAAAAACAATAATACAGACCCCCTATCAATTCATAGTAAGAAAATTTTTCGATAAATTTTTACTTTTTCGGTGGTTATTTCGAAATTAATGTCTCAAATTATTCACCCATTGTTGTCTGGGTAACATGGTTGAAAAATTATATTATTTGATAACATTTTTGTGGAGAATAGATGACTTTTGTTTAGGGTTTTCAGCTTCCCACAATCTGAACAAATTAAAACTAAGATTAGGTTGAGCTGAAATGCCAAAATAAGGACAATAGAGTTAACTTTTCTCTATATTTCTTGTGAGTTATTTGTTCACTTGTCGATGAAAAATTGATATTTCTCCTTGAAAAAACTTTCAGCCTTCTTTCTATTCCTTCAAGCATAATAGAATGTGTGATTTCTCTCTTGAAAAATAAATAAGAAACAAAGTTTTTGAACAAATGACAGAAATAAAATAACCAGTTATATTTTCAACAGCAAAACGAATGATAAACCTAATATGAAAGAATGTGATACACTTCATGAAAGATGTACTTGCAAGGATAACTTTGAAATTTTAAATTTTCAAGTTATCAAAATTTGAAAACGTCACTTTTCAAGCTTATAATAATAATAACAATAATAGAGAGTTTATGAAGCTATTGAATACAAATATCAAATAACACAACACAAACAGATCATCATAATTGGTTAATAACAGGAATTATGAAATTATATTAATTTCATGTGAACTCTGCATAAAGTGGATATATTATGATGAAAGAAAAAAACTAGAATGAATATTTTAATGAAGTTATCAAATTATTACTTAGAAATCAATGTTATTTTGTAAAAATTTGCTTATGCAGGAAATTTTCAAGATTCCTGCGCTGACGCCTGTCGGATGTAATCCAACGCCCTTCGTGGTATTAGCCAGGGGAGTAGTTGTTTTCTGATAGGCGTCAGTCCATTCAGCCTACTGTGTAGGTATATTCGAGACTGGCTTGAACATTTAAAGTTAATTTCTTTAGATTTCTTTACTGCCTGTGTTCAGGCATAGGCCACTGACTGATAAGATAGTTTTTCTTCCTCATTCAAAGGAATCGGGCAAATTTCGGATATGCTGTTAGTTGGTTAGTACCTCGTCCACTAGATGGAGTGACATTTTGTTGTTCGCTCCAACTTAGGAACATAAATGAAATACTCTGAAGGAATTTCGATTTTCAATTATGGAATATCATTGACTTTAGGTCAATGATGGTCACTATCTTGCACTGATGAGTGGCTAATGAGCCCGCAACCGGTCTGCAAGTGTTTCGATGCTTTTCGATGTTTTCCAAAAACTGACTGGGCAAATCAATAGTTTTCAAAAATGTTGTCCGTTGTATTGTCATGTGTTTTTGTAGCTCTGTATCTCAATGAATATTTATTCTGTTGTGTCGTGAGAGATAGGTACTGTTCGATAGTGAATGTTGTATTCTACACATTGATGCTATTAGTTTTTTAAATTAAATTTTTTTGCCTCTTTTCAACTTATTAGGTACTATATGATGTCATTGAGCGATAACGAATTCAAAAAGTAGGTAACCAGGTATTTCGCATTGATAGTGTTACTGATCGACGTTGGTTTGTGGAATTTCATTCTGGAGACTTTAGTGTTCTGAAGTGGTCAACCTACAGTAATCCTGGACGAGGATTTGAGGACCCTGGTGGAGACTGACCCATCACAAACCGTGCGTGGGATTGCTGAAGAACTGGGCGTCAGCTCCCATGCGATCTTTGATGGTTTAAAACGTATCAGAAAGTTCAAGAAGCTCAAAAAGTAGGTGCCCCACGATTTGAACGATCGACGGACATTATCACGTTCCAAAGTTTGTTCTTCTTCGCTTTTGCGCGATCAAAACGATCCATTTTTCGATCGGATTGTCACGTGTGATGAAAAGTTAATCCTGGAGAAGTTTAGGATAGTGGATGGACACCAATGAGTCAATCAGACACTTCCCAAAAGCGAAAACCGAATTAAAAAGGCAATGATTACTGTATGGTGCTTAGCAGCTGCAAACAGGCGAAACCATCAAACCAAACCAGGCCTATTGTGAGAAAGTCGGCGAAATGTATCAAAAATTGCATCAGTTGCAGTCGTCACTGGTCAACAGAAGAGGTCTGATCCTGCTTTACGACGACGCATGTCCGCAGGTTTCACAAATCACATTCCGAAAATCAAACAAATTGACTTCTGCCTCACTTACCAAACGCCCCAGAACTCTGGCCAATCGACTACCATCTTTTCAAACATATCGATAACGTTCTCCCTGTTGGAAATTTCGCCAATCAGGACCAGGCAAAAACGGCCTTCATCGACTTTATCGAATCCCAAGCACGCAGTTTTCATGCTGACGGATATAATCGACTTGTGTTATGTTGGCAAAAGTGCACTGACTCAAACGGCGCTTCTTTTGATTTCCCATAATTCTATATTAGCCTGGGAGCCCGATTTTAAAACAATATACAGATGCTTTATGAGATGTAGTATCACTAACAGTATGAATTCAATGCACCAGATCTGTGTTGCGTGATTTTCTGAAATCTAATGAGTTGAGGTTCCACCACTTTTTCTACCGCATTTATTTCGTAGCGGCAAATAAGCTGAAAAATATAATATGGACATTATGAGCAAAAATCTCCCCGATGTAATCCATCATCAAAATAAGATAGGGGTATTCTCAGAGTTTGGTAAAAACACCTGCAAGAAAAATATTAGAATTTTGCACTCTTATGTTGGAAAATTGTATAAAATTGAATCAATAATTCATGTGGTAAAAATTATTTGTAGCATTTGTATTTTCTTTCTTACCATTTGCCATAACAATATTTTTGTTTTCTTCTGTGGTTTTCAGAAAAAGTATTTGTCATCAGTACATTTTTCAATAAAAATACTAATTTTTCCTTCAGTAAAGGGTGAACCAGTTTTTCATCAATATTTTTCGAGCACAGAATGAAATTTGATATAATTGATATATCTTCCCTAATCGGTACATTTGATATATCAATCTGTAATTAACTAATTATCATAATATATAATATTATAGGATGTATTCAGTTTTTTTGTTAGTGGAAATATATATGGTTCGAAATGTCGGATTTTGGTGTTTGTATAATTGATTGAATGATAATTATCTACAACGTATTGTGTTAGATTACAGGAATTTCAATTGTTACAAAAAATGTTATGAATCACATTTGACTTTTTTGTAGTATCCGTTTTACCTTTTAGTTCAGTATTCAAATTCAGTTTTCATATTTTTTGGCATATTTCGATATTTTGTTCATTATGAAAAAGATTCATGATATTTAAAGATAAATTTATATAAATATTTATAAGTAAAATTGGTAAGTGAATTATCATTACATAAATTACTGATGAATATTTCTGCCAATATCGAACAATATTTTATTGGTAAATTTTCGGGGATAAGAATTTTTCATTATTATGTCTCTAAGAAGTCTGAAATTGTTCTGCTTGAGGGAAGGGTTTACTGATTTTTATATTATTTTTTCAAACAGAGTAATAAATTAATTTCAACTGTTTTTATGAAAGGAATAATAATTGATATATCTTCCTGAATTGGTAGCTTTGATAATGTGATCAGTAATCAAGGAATTATCAGTTCTACGAATAACTCTTGTATCAAGAAAAGGAAGGGTGTTATTGACAACATCAAGAATTTCTTGGGATTTGTCATACGGTATGGCACAAATGAAATCGTTAACGTATTTCTTTAAGAAAGTTGTTTCAAAACGCAGTTTAGAAAGCTAGAACAGAAAAAATAGTAGCTCCCATTGGTGTACTAAGAATTAGTTAATAGTATTTACTTTCAAAAAGACAGTTGAAAATGAAATTAATTATTTAATTTTTTTTGCTTTATTGAACATTTTTTACTTGTATCATTCTATCTTTTGATTAAACTTTTCTCCACTAGATTAATAGGTATATTGGTGAAAAGTTAAATCACATCGAGGTTGATCAGAATATAACCTGGTGGTGATAATTTTTCTTTAAAAAAATTGGACAAATCGAAAAAATCCTCACTATAGAAATCATTTTCTAAATCATAAGCATCAGAAAGAATTTTAGTAATCATTTGGGAAATTTTGCTATTTGGAGCATCTTTGGAAGAAATAAAGGGTCTCAGTTTCATGTTAAGTTTATGTATTTCAGGTATTGCATAATATTTGGGTGATATAGACTCATAAATTATATACATTTTCCCTCATTTTCTAATATAATGTTAATTTCTTCCAAATCTGTAATAATTTTATTAGCCTTTTGTTTAATTGTTGAAACAGGATCTCTACTAAGTCTAACATAAGACTCATATCATTAATAATCTCAGATGATCTTTTTTTTATTTATTGAAACGAAACGTTACCAAAAAAAACAACGTACAGAGGAAAAAGTCTTAAAACTAACCTGGACTCGTCGGAATAATCCAGATCCTGCGGCTGGAACAAGGATGATCTGACACTTGAACGCGAAGACGGTCTCTTGCCACCGATGGTACGTTTTATAGCACCTGTGGCAGCGGCGCAACAATCCTCTGCCATCAACTGCGTTTTGTTTGGGGGCGGCTGACGGGAGAACTGCATGATGCGCCACGAAGGATTCTTGGCGGCATCGGCAGAGAGTAATGACATAGTATTTCTCTGCCCATTCATGAAATCGGCAGGACTGGTCGAGCTGACTAGGCTGGAAGAAATTCCAGTGGAATGCCTTTTCATATAATATACAGTGCATTTCTTTAATTTGTTTCAAAAATATGTTTTTCCGTTAATCAGCTGTCGCCCCCATACGAACGACAACTCTCAGAAGTTGAGAAACTTGTGCGAGCTAAGGACTAACG
>WOGO01008655.1:0-10546 GCA_015342085.1 Leptinotarsa defecta
ATGCGCTCAAGAATTTCTGATGATCAATTTTTTTTTACTGATCTGATCCTTTATCCCTTACAGACGGCCTTATATATGGGGCTCATATTTGGTGGAGGTACTTAACCAGGTACAAAGTATCCCCCTGTATATTGATCTGCCGCGCTTTAGTAAATCCCGAAATTCCCGCTTGGGCTCCCTTATTAAAAGTAATTGAATAAGCGTGCTGGGAGATTGAAGTGTATTATATATATTTATCTCATTTGGGACACTTGTTATATTCTCATTCAATAAGTTATCAAGTTGTCAAAGGTATGTCAACTAAAAAGCACACCGTTTTTGAAAATTTTCACCACATTATCCCACATAAACACTATTACACTCCCGACACTTGAGCTTATAAACTCCAGATTTCTAAAACTTGTCAGTAATATTAATTTCCTACCAATTCAGATGTTGCTCGGTAGGAGCCAAGAGCTACCGCTTTCGCCGCTTAACTGTCTGAGAAAAATAGTGAAAATTTGAGTTTTCGACCACTAGGTGGCGCTTATAAAGACATTTGAATAGTATGACTGAATCTAGAGGCCTTGGCCTTATAACAAGTTGTTTTTATAGTTTGTTCTTTGTTGTTGTTTATTTTGAACACTTAAACCATTTCAAGTATTAGATTTCAATATTCAGAAACAGAAATCTTTCCATATTCGAAATGAAACTTTAGATTCTTTGAAAGTTTGAAAATGAAAAGTGAAATGAGGTTATGTAATATTATTTTCTTCTTCTTTTATTCGGAGGTCGGGAATATTCAGAAAACATTAACAAGCAATTGAGAAATGGATGTTTAATGATCTGTACCATTTTGTGTTCTGTGGGCATAACCTAGAAACAATGAATTCAAGTCGTTTACTGTAGATGTCGCCAAGGCGTCTTATCCATATCTATCGGCGGAAATTGATCTACTGCAATTTCTCTTGAAAATCTACCGAAAAAGTAGAAATCTACCGCATATGATCACCCTGGACAGTGGTTTCGCTCATCATCTGCAAGTTTCTGCCATAAACCGAAGTACTGGTTTCAAACGCCAGGCGGCGGTATCGCTCGCCCAAACCCCCAGTTTAAACCGGCCCAACGCGGCAACATCGCGTCTCCTTGCGCAAGGGCATGGCCGCGGCCTGCTGCACTATGAATGAGTCGTTGTTGAAGGGCAGGGTCGGGTTTCGTTTCGGGAAAAGTTAACTCAGTTTTTCGCGCTCGTCAAGGTCGCTCCGAAGCCTGCTAGGCAATTGTCGGCAACTGCTCGCGACGATGGTGTTTTGTCAGGTGTCGCGGCCTCTGCGATTCTGCAAGAGTTGCGGCAACTTCCAGCAGGATTTATTTGAGGTTATTTGTTTTTGATAGCGCAGTTTTTTTCCGGATTACGGAATTTTGTGGTGGTGGTTTTGTAATCGGTGTTTCTGCGGTGGAAGTTGTTCAGACGCTTTGCTGAAATCAAGATGATATGGTATGTTGATAACCACGAAATAATTAATGAATCTGTTTTAAACCCTTTTTCATCGAAAAATTAACTATGTTATCGAAACGTGTTTCGTATGAAAGTTTCAGATGACGATGTGTATTACTTCAATAAATTATTTACTAACATGCAGTGTAGATCGAAGAGTAGCTTCTAAAAATGTGATACATTTCTCTCCAATTTTGGGGTTTCGTCTGTTTTTCCTAGATATAAACGTTGTTAGTCCATTGAAAAGTAACATTTAGGGTTGCGTTTTTCAAAAGACGCAATTTTATTTTTTAAATGTGTAGGGAAGGTCAATATAAGCTTAAGTTCAAGTTTGTGGGGTCTCCCCCCTTGTCCCCCGGCCGCCATCTTGGAAAAAGGGTTGCAAAGGGTTTTCGCGATGTATCTCGTAAACTAGCAACCCTACAGACAATGTAATTGAACATAAAATGTAGTAAAATACATTTTTTACAATTTTATTTCTATTACTTTTTATCGTCAAGTGACCAACAAAAAAATTATGAACAAAAATAAGTGAAAATTTTGTAACAAGTTTCCTTTTGGAGGTTACAACTTTTTTTCAATTCATTTTACAATAAAATGGGATCACGGCAATATTTTAGAGTGGGGCTGACCAGGAGATAGTTTACAACAATATCATCAACAAATTAAGAGTCAAATTTGTGCGAGAATTTTTTTATGGTCATTCAAAATGCATTTGTTCGTTTCATGACAGTATACTAGTGATTTTTAGCGACTGAATGTTACCTTTCATGGCAACACTTTGTGTATTGACTAAATTAATTATATCTTGACGATGCACAAACCAAACAAGTCCGTGAATTTGTAACTACACAAACCGCGATCAAGGTCATGTCAAACTCAACATTGAACAAAAACCTGCGATGCCACTCCATTATAGTGACCGCAGTGTGTTTTCGTAGAACTGATTAATTCTAGTTTGCCCTTTGTAGTCATAGTATAATTAATCATTGTATTTTGTTTTCGGGATCGTAGAAAAGTCATTCACTAACATTTATTTTTGCAGCTATAAAATCTTCAATATAACCTTCGACAATTGTTGATGATCTCCAATTCCCATATCTACCAATGTAGTAGAACTTCCATAAATTATTGTGATGGGTTCGGTGATTTTGAAAGTTTTGTACCTAATATCTGTCGGAATTTTAAATATGTATATGGATACCAAGCCGTTGTTTATATGGCTTACCTTCTTCGTGCCGGGAAAATAAATGTATCGATTCTGAATTGTTAACTTTGAAGCTGGAGCTTCTGAAATAAATTGCTGAATTTGTGGTTTTTGTTATGCTCAAGATTTTTTGACATGGTAACCATCTGGTTGACGCTTCATAAAGGCTCTCGGTTTAAAATATTTGGATGTCTATAGTATCGTTAATATGTGATGTATTCTTCAACATAGAGCATGTAGACCGAAAAATGGAAGATTTCAATTTCTTGTCTAATTCTGCAATGTTGGCAAAACATTTTCTATAAATGAATCGATCTTCTTGTTATTGCGGTGATCCATAAATTTTCTTCAACGTATGTCATACAGTTTTCTGGATTTTGTCGACAACAAATTATATTCTAAGTCATCTGCTAAATCTTCAATTTCCATTTTTCTAGAAAATGTAAAAATTTTGTTAGGTGCTCTTAACACAGATTATTCTGTCCTCCAAACTAATTGTTCTGAAATTAAACGAATGAAAAATGGACGATTATGGGCTTTAAATTGCTCCACACATACCATATTCGCCAGATTTAGCACCAAGCGACTACTGTTGCGCATATGAGGAGGTTATTACTGAAACAGAGGCCTATTTTGAGGCAAAAGATGGCTTCACCTCGGCAATGAATGCTAGCCGCGGCAGTAAATATGTCATTTCTCTGCCTTTTTGAACGAATAACCATTTTCTAATATTAGTAAATAAGCTGTTTCAAAACCGGCGCTGGAATAGGCCCTATAATTGGCCCTTGTGATACACCCATTGTCACTCCTCTGTTCTTTTGAGCAATCGTTGATGCCGATATATTTTTCAGGTGACAAATTTCGTTTAGTCTTGGCTACAACTCTTCGAGAAGATGGATACGCTGACGGTGGGGATTGGAACCCTCAAGGACTGGAGAGCGAAGGATCAAGGGCTGACAGTTTCGAATACGTAATGGCGGGCAAGGTATACCGAATCGAAGGGGATGAAGCCGCCAACGAACCCTCCAGTAGGCTGTAAGTACTTTCAGTTTTTACTAGAAGAATCGGTCGATATGTCGAATGTCTCATTATTTGAAAATTTTACTCAATTTCCCCACTACTGACGTTTTGAGCTATTTACAGTTTGCAGTTTTCTTCTTAGGCACTGCCAAGTCTCAAAATGAAATTATTTCTTTGTCCTGTTTGAGATTTTCATGTTGTAAATCATACTTCTACACTTGAACAGGAATTGTTTATAAGAAAATTAGTGTTAAATATAAAAATGATATTAAAAAGGTAAACAATTTCGCTTTACAATACTCTAAAGTTCTACTTTCTATAAGGAGATTCTATGTTTAAAGTCTGAATGTTCAGAGTCTCCATCCTTTCTGAATAACTTTCAGATTCATTTTCTACAAAATTCACTTCTAAGATGTTGAATCTCATTTATGAGAACATATTCATGGTACGTAGGATGCCACATTTATCATTTTGGAAACCACTTTCACGATAATGGAAACCACTTTCACGATAATGGAAACCACTTTCACGATAATGGAAACCACTTTTGAGACGTTGGAATCCACTTTTAGGATGTTGGAACCAACTTTTAGGATGTTAAATCCCACTTTCGAGATGTTGGAGACTCTAGTTTCAGACTACCAATATTTTGTTGAATTACACCTCTTTGATCACATTTATGATACGTGGGTCCCACATTTATGATGTTGGACACCATTTCAAGGGTGCTGAAAGCAACTTTTAAGATGTTAGAACCGCCTTTTAAGATGTTGAATCTTACTTTCGAAATATTAAATCTCGCCTTGGAGATTCAGGTTTCAGACTACTTGAAAATCACGCTATATTCAATTTTTAGCAACATTGATGTTGCCATTTTAAGATCACTTTATGGTACATTGAGTCCTACATTCAGGGTGTTGGAAACCACTTTTAGGATACTTGAAGCCACTTTCAAGCCTTTGGAACCCACTTTCAAGATGTTGAATCTTATTTTCGAAATATTTAATTGCGCTATATTCAATTTGTAAAAATATTGATGATGAATCTACTCCCAAAATGGCATTTATGATACGTCGGGTCCCACATTTAGAATGTTGAAAACCAATTTTAGGATGTTGAATCTTAGTGATTCAGGTTTCAGAATACGTAGCAGCCACGCTATTTTCAAATTTCACAAATATCGTTGTTGAATCACACTTCAATGATCACATTTATGATACGTTGGGTTCTACAACTTTTGGGATGTTTCAGTCCACTTATGAGATGTTGGAACCCACTTTTAAGACGTTGGAACCCATTTTAAGACATTGGAGCCCATTTTAAGACCTCGGAACCCATTTTAAGACATTGGAGTCCATTTTAAAATATCGAAACCCATTTTGAGACATTGGAACCCATTTTAAGATGTTGGAACCAACTTTTAATTTTTTGGAACCCACATTTAGGGTGTTGGAGATTCACTCTATATTCAGTTTTTACTAACATTTGACATGGTGTCTGGCTATAGATCTTGTTTCACTATCGGGTCCCACATTTAGTTTGTTGAAAACCAATTTTAGGATGTTTCAACCCACTCTTATGATATTGGAACCCACTTTTAGGATGTTGAATCTTACCTTGGAGATTCACGTTTCAGAATACGTAGCAGCCACGCTATATTCAAATTTCACATATATCGATGTTGAATCACATTTTAATGATCACATTTATGATACGTTGGGTCCCACAACTTTTAAGATGTTGGCATCTAGTTTTAAGATGTTGGCACCTACTTTTAAGATATTGGAACTCATTTTAAGATGTTAGAACCAACTTTTAATTTGTTGGAACCAACTTTTAATATGTTGGAACCCACATTTAGAATGTTGGAGATTCTGTTCTGTTACAGATTCACGCTATATTCAGTTTTTACTGCCATTTGGCATGGTGTCTGGCTAGAAATCTTGTTACACTATGGGGCCCCACATTTAGTACGTTGAAAACCAATTTTAAGATGTTTCAACCCACTGTTTATGATATTGGAACCCACTTTTAGGATGTTGAATCTTACCTTGGAGATTCACGTTTCAGAATACGTAGCAGTCACACTATATTCAAATTTCACAAATATCGATGTTGGATCACGTTTATGATACGTTGGGTTCTACAACTTTTGGGATGTTTCAACCCACTTCTAAGATGTTGGGACCCACTTTTAAGATGTTGGAACCCATTTTAAGATGTTTGAATACATTTTAAGGTGTTGGAACTAACTTTTAATATGTTGGAACCCACATTTAGGATGTTGGAGATTCTGTTCTGTTGGAGATTCACGCTATATTCCATGCCATTTGGCATGGTGTGTGGCTAGAAACCTTGTTTCTCTATTCAGTTATTCAACACTTAGGAATCGCCTCCATTGTCATTTTTCACACAAGTGGCTAAAACTACTATTCGTGTAATGTTTTATTAGTAATAGTTGAAGTTTTGTGAGTTTGGGGTTTGTTGGTATATTTTTGCATGTAATCTGACATTGAATTTATTCAACAAAAACAATAGTTCTGATATAATTTGTCTGAAGAAATGAATTCTAGCAAAACTGAGGTCAACTAAAACTATAGTGAGGCTAGGCTATTCCAAGTATAGTTTCAAAAATGAAAACTAGGAATGCCGTTTCTTGAAAACCACGAAAGATATTAGTATGAGTTGAAGTAGATCTTGAAGGACGAAGAATAGGTATTTTAGGGTTCATGCCTTATTTCTTAGAAAAAATAATTATTCTGTGTCCAAACGGAGCTCTCAAAAAGTTGGTAAACTCCGAACATTCAGTTATTGGAACTCTACATGGACATAAAATGGAGATACGTATTTCCCGGTTAATAATTTTTGGCATCGTTTCAATTTCAACTATGAAACTGTACCTTACTCAGCACATTCTCATTATAGGTATTGCTGTATCGTTTCAAAATGGACGAACTGTATTTTTCTTACTATCTTCTGTGATTGTTGTTCAATCTATTGTACGCATTGTATTGGGTAAAAACGCTAACAGCACTGTATATGTCGTCATAAAAACATCTGGTAATATTTTCGTTGTTCGGCACGAAAAGAGTGAAGCAGTTTAAAAATCGATTCGAGTTTTTTTTTTGTAATAAGCCGAATTCAAGGCCTCGCCTTAATTGTCTGTAAATTCGCACGTGTATACTTACTGACCTTTACCTCTATATGTCAGCGGGCATCTGGATAGGAGACAGTGGCGTGCTACCGAAATCTAAACTTGGATTTAAATAAATGGAGGTCAGTGTCGTACTGAGGACGCAGAAGAATACGGCTGCCGTGATTTTGACGATGAGGTGCTGGGAACCACCCTGTGTTTTCTGAAATTTTGAAGCAGTGAACACAGCTGGTGGTATCTCAGTATCTCTTCGTCGTTTCGACAGTGCCTCGGAGAAAAAAAAGACCCACATTTTTGCTCTCTTTACGAATTGACGCACTCGTGGAAATCGGATATATAGAGAGCAAAGAGTAGAGGTCCCAAGACAGAGCTTTGTGGAACGCCATAACGTATTCTTAAGGAAGAAGATTGTTCACCATTCAAATTGGCAGTTTTAGTTCGTCCAGTTGAGTAACTCTCCAGGAGTGAAACTGCACCGCCAGAGAAGCCAAAATACAGGGTGTTCCATCTCAGACGAGTCACTCCGTATATTTCGTATCCCATAGCGAGTGGAAAAATTTCCCGAAACACGTTTTTTTTGATTTGAAGTTTCATTCAAAATATTATTGGACTAAAAATATTTTTCCAATGAATAATTTTATTTTTCAAATCAATCTTGCGATTTGATTTGTATGTCAAGCACCTTAATTCTAATTTTTCGATTTTTTGAAATATTTGAGTAACTGAATTTTTTAGGTGCACAATTAACGATAAAGTTTTCATTGTTGAAGTCAATATTCTGGTTTGCTTTCAAATAATCGAATTAGATTTTAAAATGTATCATCTATACTACAAAATTTCGCTAACACCTATAATTCTTGAAATATGTTTTTTATTTTGATTTTCTTTTGAACAACCTATCAAGGAGGTTATGTATAGCGGCATCTGCCCGCGAATAGCACAAGCAATAATTGATAGTTACGTACAGCGCCATCTGCCCGCGAATAGTTCAAGCAATAATGCCGATAATTCTGTCAATACAGATCCTAAGCTTGAGAGTTACAAACAAACATATATACATACATACACACATACAGGTGATGCTAATATAAAGCGTGTAAAAAAAGCTGAGTCCGAATGTGAAGATTCTCATATAATTCAAAGTCTTCTCTAATCTTGATAGCGATCGCACGACGCTGTACGTTCGTGACCTAGAGTAACAATCTGGTAATAATTCAATAACGAGCATAATTATTCTCGTTTCATTATTCTCGTCGGTATAACTGCGTTGTTGCTTTTAAATGTGTATTAACGGAGTAATGAAAATACGTGAAAATAATCCTCATTCGAGGTGGAGCTCTTGAAATCCAGTTTTGATTTGTGTTCTGTGGAACAAGAGAAAATGTTGAGTTTGTATTCGTAGTTTTCTGTTTTTACCTCGCGTTGTTGGTTTCTTGTTTGGCAGATTTTAATACCTTTGAAAAAATGTTTTCGTTGATAGATAGTTTCGTTTGGGGGGTCATTATTTTTGTCGGGAATTCCTCAAAGATCTTTGTCTTTTACCCGATTCATCAGATACTTAATTCAAACAACACTACATAAAGTTTTTGCGAAGCTCCCCGCAAGACATAATCTCAGACGTTAGATATGAAAAACGACTGAATTGGGGAAGGCTCTGGAAAAATTGTCATGGAAATCAAGAAATCATTATACACTAATGCACAACTTCAACTCTTCAAGATTCTACTCTACTACTATTATACGAATGAAAATGAACCATGGTTAGTTTCCTGCACATTTGGCATTGGTGTAAACATATGCAAAAAGTCCCTAAGTGACATTTTTGCGAGTTTAAACTAGTAGCGCCATCAATATATAAATTGAATGTACTTTCAATTACTCTATTTAGTTTTCGCCTAAAATGTTCTGACGTGCTTCATTTCTCAAGTCGCGAAAAGAACCGAAGTGATATCAAATACGGAAAAGTGCGTGTTTTGTTATTTTCATCGTGTTGTAGTTTTTATGTAGTAGTCTTGTTTTTTTGCGAAAATGAGTGACTTTGACGAAAATATATCAAGTAGTTATTACAGCTTTAGATTTCTATCTGAAATACAAAACCGATGAACAAGTTTTATTGTCAATTTTTTGCAACAACTGTTTTTCGCAGAATAAAAACAAATTTTTGTTTACATATATTTGGATTCTCTTTGTGCATCTAGGCACTTTCAAAAGATCATGATAGAAAATCTGAGGGTTGCTCGTAGGGGTGCGACGAAAGACAAGACGTTGAAAGAAGAAAAATCTGAGTTTTCGAAATAAACTGCGAGGGTTGTGATAGGAAATATGTGGGTCAAACCAAACGGACTATATTTGGTCGTTACAAGGAACATGTTTCACATTTTTGTTTTCATAAAACGAAGACATCTAGTGTCGCTCTACATGCCATAAAGGAAGACTACAAAATAAGTGAGAAATATTTCTGGATGACTTCGAAAGCTTGGAATCGAAAAATCGTTCTATGAATAGCGACAAAGGTTGAAAGGAAATTTGAAGAGGAGCTTGAGGGAGTCGGAAGGGGATCTTGAAGGAGTTGGAAAAAATTTAGAAGGAGCTTGAAAGAGTCGACAAAAAATTTGAAGAGGTTTTTCGAGAACTTGGGAAAGAATCGCCGATACCGAAGCGGAAAAATTATGTGGATCACTATGAAAAAGCTACTGTGATAGCGAAACATGTCGTGATTTATTTTTGAAGTTTGTGAAGATCAATTCGTAAAGTATAGTTTTTGAAGTTACTATAAATATTCATCAAGTAACGGCCGAATCAGTCAGAAAAAATACATAATTTCAGTACGTCACCTCGAAAAAGTGACGGCAGTGGTTTCCAATTATTGAGAATGTGTCTCGATGGAAATGTCTTGCTTCTCGAGTTCGCATTGTTGAACAAGTTGTAATTTGAACGCGTCACGTTGAATACACTTTTATCGTTCCATGTTTGCAGTCTAACGTGCATGAACAATAATGCTTTGCATGCCTCATTGCTTCATTTACATTCTATTTACGCAGACACGCCGGCTCGACTATGGGAAACTTGCAATAAACATGAATTATGACGTCATACGAATCACTCCTAGGATTTTGCACGGTTTTTTATCTCAAATATACAGTGTGTTCATTTTGAATTTTAACTGGCGGAATTATCGTTAGCGTTAGCGTCTACATAAGTCTTATACAGTACATTTCTTTAATGGAAAAGCCATCTGGAAAAGGGGGGTTTTGTGACAAATTATTTTGAAGCTCCTGACGAATGCTTCCCAATCCTAGAACATGAAGTCAATATCTTCACCTTCCACAAAATGGCGGAACATTTAATAATTTCCTGAAGACAAACATATTAACATCAATATTTCTAGAAATATTCCTTTTTATCTGTCATATGGCAATTCCAACAACCCGATAAAGTTTAAGTTTTTTTTTGTTTATAAAAATTAGAGTGGCACCAACTCTTACGTTTTCGGGGAAACACATACCCAATATCCAGAAAAAATTAACGTTTGGGCAGGAATATTCGGAAACCATATTGTAGGCTCTCTATTTATTGATCAATTTGTTTTTATTTCAAAAATAACCGCATCAACCGCGAAGGGTTATTAGCGGAGGAACAATTAGGTATAATTATATTTTATTTAATATATGAATATATTTCAAAAAAG
>WOGO01008656.1:0-10546 GCA_015342085.1 Leptinotarsa defecta
CCTACACCTGCCGATATAAAGGAGATGTCTCCCAGAGACCTGTCCACCTTCCTGGAAAGGACAGGATGGACGACGACCTAGGAGGACAACTCCTCGGGAGGATGTACAATGGGTTACATGTGGCCTAAGTGCTGTGCTACTCTATAGATACAGAGATACAGATATGATTCCACAAGCATGTCAATGCGATTTGTCAGAACTCCTATGATATCTTACGGTAGCTGTATAGAAATAGGAAATTAATAACATTCAGACTCAAACTGAAGCTTTGCGAAGCCCTGAGTATCCAGAGTATCTTACTGTATACGGTTCTCTTGTGGTGTAGGAAAGTTTCATCACTCCTCAGCTAAATTTGAGGAGTCTGGCTGGCTCACAACTAACAAATTTATCTTTGAAAGGAAACCAAACTATTTATTCGAAACAGAGTCACTCTGAAACCAGAAATCGTGGTAAATTCATCATCCCCAAATACTCCACAGCTTGTTTTACTTGTAGTTTCATATATAATTCAGTTGTCCTCTATATTGTACTTCCCAGTGAGTTCGGATGCTACACGTTATATAACAAGAAGAAACTGTAACTGCACTCTAAATCAACTGAATAGTTCGATTGGATATTGTTGATGCTCTCTTTTGTGGTCTGTTATTACAGTTTTTCTCTTGTTTTTCCATTAACTATTTTATTTTTTTTTAATAACTCCCAAATGTTCTTCACAAAGTTAACTTTTTCATTATTATTATAATTATTATATTTTTTCATGCCAGGATTTCAGAGACGAATCAGGGGAGCAGGTAACTACTGTGTTTTATTGATTACTTTTTCTCTACTATGAGTTGCTGAAAATCCAACTCACCCAAAGTTTATGCGAGATCGACTGATTTCTAGTACTTGTTTTTTATTCCGGTAAAACAACAACACGCTACCGACAAAGATCGATAAGCAGGCGTTGCGAGTCGCTCGTAAATTTTTCGGAGCGCAAATTAATTTGTAGTTTTTAATTGTGTCCGGTGTAGGTACAAGTTGTAGAATTTCAATTGTGCCTTTTGTTCCATTCAAAGGCGACCAACGGTATCAAATTGCTCTCGAACTCGGCCCGAGAGAATGCTTTTGTCCGGGAACTTCGTTAGCGACGCCAAGATAATATTTCGGGGGTCAACATTTCGTGTGGATAAATGCCAATTCCTTGTTGTGAAACAAGTTCACTTGTATATGAAATATTAGTTGAATATAACTTTCTTTAACTCTTAACAACTGAGTATTGAACAAAAATTTGGTGGTTTTACGTAGTTCCATTCTCACAATACTTTATTGATGGTTTGTGAATGAGAGGGGGCATTTTTTAAACCGAAAGGCATACCAAAAACTCCTACAGAACCACATGGACCATGGATGTAACTGATCGCTGTCTATTTATGGAATATTTATAAAAAAACTACTATTGAAAATATTTTTTGACACAATAGAACCCAGACCAATAATTTTCAGATTTTTTGATTTTGAAATTTTATAGAAAATCATCAGCAGAGGGTATTGATGATATTGAGAATACACATTTAGTGGTGACTTCATTTCTAGGCACATATGACTATGTTTGAAGGAAGGTCCTTGAAAGTAAATGTCATAAAAGTCAAGGAATTTTGTTTTCCAATCACAGAGGACGGAATGAATACTATTGTAACATGCAGAAATGAATATACACGCAAACTAACATGAACACATACTTGTTGATACTGAATCATGATAGTGAACGTATGTAAACACCACATATGATGTAATGCATGTCCTTTCACGAACACTTTCACATGATGCAGCTCGTTCTTCGTTTTCAAGACTGGAACAATGTTGTTACATCGTGCAGCAATTGAAGAAAAAAAGGATTGTGGACAATGTTACAAAGTCGGGGAACAATAAATCACAAAAACCGAGAACACACGGGCTGTTATTACGATTCCCTCTACAATAATTAAAAAGCCACAATATAACCAGAAACGTTAATAGACTTATGCCCAAAAGGGCTGGAGGTATAAACGGTTGAAGATAATTAGTAGAAAGCATTCGGGTGAGACTTTGAAAAAATCTTGTTTGAACGAACCAAGGCGAAATAAATATGTAGATTGTATTGACCTCTGTAAACGAATGGTGGCAAGAACCACTTTCAGCTGTGAGTGGTATGTGTAAAATAAACTCGTGACTTTTTCATTGACCATAATGATACCCTGAGAAACATCAATACGGAGATGAGTCGATATATTTCCATAGGATTGGATGACCATAAAAACGTGACAATTTGTTAAAACAAACTGTTTCGAGTCGATCATTGATCATTTCTGGGTCGCTTCAATCCCAAAACACTGGAAAAGGAAATCGAATGCATCGTTAGTGTGTAACCCATTGAGCCAAATAACAAATATATCACCGGTGTTACGATAATGAATAATAGAACGGACACACAGCGGTGTCAACCAATAATTTGCGATCATTCGTTTTTGTTTTTTTCCATAATAATGTGACAAATAGTTGGGCCGTTGCAGTTCCTGTGTTTTTACTAGATTTCCGGTGTCTAATAGGTATGTTTGTTTGCTAATCAGCTGTTACTTGAACGTCCGGTGAACAAATGTCATCGTGAAATACTACGTGAATGTTTGTCCACTCGTGTGCATTACTCTGAACTTGATAGTGAAAAAGTAACTGCAACAATATCAACAAGAATTCGGTTTCAGTCTGATTGTATGAAGACACAGTTCTGGGAATAGACGTTCTGGTGAAATAACGAATGAGTTTTGCACTTGATGTCTACGAAAAGAAAACTTAGTGATGTAGTTAACACTTTATTTTTTTGCTTATATTTTAGGAAATATACGTATTAACTCATCTTTAGAAAAAACAGCCCAAACATCAAGTGCCGATAAGTTTTTCGACAGAGACAGAAGCACTCGTCGAACCGTGGGACCAAGACGTGAGACATGAACGTAAGCGAGACTGAGACATAAGATCGCTGACATGTCACATGTCTTTTAATAACTGTATAGTTGTTAATTCCTTTCAAATCGCCTCTCGGTAGCACAGAATACAATCGATGAAACATGTGTCGAAGCATGTCAGAGACGTGAGACACATATGTGAGACATGAGATCGTAATGCGAGAAACAAGACAGCGAGTCTCTTAGATCGCTTGTGTTTTGTGCACAATACACTCGACGAATTAAAGATATATTTGCATTAGACTACTGCCTCGGTGTTTTTGGCTCTGTCTCCTGTCTCGCTTATCTATGTTAGTCACTGAGCAAATCTTTACTTTGAAAATCTGGCGTTTTGATTTCCAGTCTCACTCCTTCATTTCGTTCTTGGGTTTCTGTCTCGTGTCTTGATTTTCCGTAACTATCGCGGCGCGAGCTAGCTTCAAAACCAATAAAAATTAGTTTCCTTTCTCGGTTTTCTGACTTGTTTTCACCTCCATATCTCTTGACTCGTGGTGTGAATCTTCAACTTTACATCCTGATAAAAATCTAAGAAAATCTTTCGTCTTGATCTTGGCCTATTTTCTCGTTCTCGCATTTTTGTTTCCTTTCTGGGTTTTCTGCGAACCATATCTTAATAAAAATCTGAAAGAAATCCAAAGTTGGCCCACAAATAATCGGGGTAAATTTTTTGTCAAGTTTTCTCTAAGAAAATAAATAGTATTTTGATGTGTTCCTTTGACATGATGGGAAGATCTGGGACCAGAGTATAGAAACTATCGATACATGAATACAGTTTCGACGTGGAAAGCCTTTACACCAACGTTCCTGAAGACGTACTTTAAATCATACAGACAAAGCTATCCGAAGACGAGAACTTGGAATGAACATACCAATAGAAGTAATCATGGAATTACTAGGAATTGCTGTTTCCAACAGAAGGACGAATTACGCAAGATGAGGGACTGCCAATGGGATCGCTACTTTCACCAGTTGTAGACAACATATATAAGAAGTTTAAAACTCTGGCAATTGAAAGAGCCCACAAGAAGCCCTTGGGTCTGGTTGAGATACGTTGACGACACCTTCATAGTACGAAACCATGAGAATGCAGAACTAAATACATTTCATACCGAAGCACACTGTTGATGTGCTTCAGAAGGCATCACCTCCATTCAGAAGGCATTCTACAACATTCTTAGACGTATTGTTGAAGAGAACCGACACCAAGTAGGAAACATTTGCATACCGTACCCACTCACATAGGACAGTATCTGAATCATGAATCCAACCATCATCAATCTATCAAAAGAGGAATCATCAAGAGGATCGTGCTCTATAATACGAAGGAAGATCTCGAGAAGGAAATATGCATCATCAGAAAATATCTTCAATGGATTGGTTATTGGTGAAACTAAGAGGCCTTTGAAAGTCCTCATTTATGAGCACAAGAAAAACATACAGCGAGAAAAAACTAGCAAATCGGGAATAGCAGAACATGTCTAGACTCATCAACATAACATCGAGTGGTCCTAAACATTAGAAATTGTACCAGAACTTGAAATAAGAGTACATCAAATCGATTCTGAGAAATCATCTGTGAAATGTTCTTTGAAAGCCTTAACAGAAATATAATGTACCTTTGTGTTCTTGCACTTGATAAAAATGTGGAGATTATTTGTACACGGCTGCTACATATCGAATACAAATAAAGATAGGTAAATATTGACGGTGACCTATAAATCTTTTTTGTACACCAGTATGCAGTTGTCGGTTTGATGAAATCGTATAATTCCACAAGCTAAAGAGCTGAACAATATTTTTGGTCTATGAGAATTTAACGATCATGAATATCAAACGAGGAACTTGAGTAATGCGAGATAGATATAGAGAATACAAATGGGGAAATACATAAAATTTTAAGAACAGGCGAGCACAGTAAATGACTCTTTGCGTGTCAGGAATCTATATGGGTATTATTACCTCAATTATGAAATGTAGGCATAGCAAAGCGTGTTTTCCTAGAATTATCGACAGTGGGCATTCTTGAGAAAAATGAAAAGTGCCCACATTTCTGAATCAAGGCAGCATTGTTTCATGTAGTGCATAATGAAAATCGACAGCTGGTTGATTTGTAGGCATATGCAGATCTTTTATTTTAGTATATGATCTATAATCCACTTTAATAAATTTTGTATACTTTTTTGTCCGAATCAAGTGGTATATCATAAATGAAAGCTATAGTGACTACTCACGGCATATACGAGCTCTTATCTCTCCGCTTTTGGAGTATAATATAAATTTTGAAGATGTTTTACATGTGTTTTTGTGTTTATCGAAGGTGATAAGGCAGTCCAACTGATAAGCCGTGTGGATATCAAAGGTAAATAAAATATAATAAAACATACGAGATAGTTGTATAATAAACCTGTACAATTTTTTTAATATATATATCCCCGGCATAACAGCGACAACTGTTTAGCTGCCGTTTGTAATCTTTGGTAGCCATAAAGTTTTATGGAAATATACCTGAGGGCATTTTTCTGGGGTGCTTCCCACAACGAATGAAGGGTGGTCCATTGTTCATTCATAACGAGCTGATACAATACCATACTCAAATGTTAAAAATCACTCACCTGTTTCGAGAAAACTGCTATATCTTCATTGAAGGATTCTGATGAGCAAACATCTCCTCCAGCAACTCCAGGTTCTCTTGGTGTACATGTCGCTAGTTCACATTTTTCGAAAATTAAAGCCAATAGGGGAAAAAGAGGATGTCTGAAACAAAAAATGAAATCAGTTTGATCAGCGGTATGAAAAATCAACATAGGAACACTCCTTGTGAAATATATTCAGAATAGTGAGTTCCAAAAAAAACCTAATTGAATTTTTTGATCCTTGATCCTATTAATGATGAAGCTAATTTGTTGATGAGGTGCGCTAAATTTGGATACCAACATTATAAATGATCAGTAAGCTATAAGAATCAATTTTTGAAGTCAAATTATATGTTGCAGGTTTTTTCCCGAAAATTAAAATATGTAATTATGTATAATTGAAAATGGGTAGACATATATTCTAGATGGATTATTCATCTATAGAATACTCATTTATAAGAAATGAATGTTTACGATTCATGTATTTTACAAGTTTGTTGATTTTTTAAGTTTGCCATTTGGACTATGAAATGCTCCACAAGAAAGCCATAGGATTTTTTGTTTTGAAATGGTTGCTGTGCTTCACAGAAACAAAATATAAGGCCTCACAACATAAACAAGTGCATAAAACATGTTATTCATTTCAGGATACCCTCATCTTTACCGCATGAATTTCTGCGACATAAAAAATATAGTTGCGCTCCCAATTAGCAGACTATCAATTACTCTTTGTTCCACAAACGAAAACAATTCCTCATAGAATTCATAAAAACAAGTACTGTTTTCAGTATTATTTTTCCAATTGATAGAACTGTCAATTAACTTGAAGTCGATGACTTTGTCATAGGGGTCATCGAAACCTGAACAGATTAGAAGCGTTGCAGAAAAAGTGCACTTCATGCATTCTCGCAAACTTGATAAATCAATCGACCCAGCATATAATATGGTTTTTGAAGGGGAACATCAAATAATATGATGAGTCAATCATAGGTATATGAGTCGACCTCAGGTTGCAAAGATTTGGCATAGTTTCTCAGTCCAGGTAATCAACGGCAGAAAAAACCTAGTTGTGATAAAAATCATTTTGTCGTCGTTACAAAAATGATTGATTGGTCCAGATTTGAAAAAGCATGATAAAAGCACTGCAACTCTTTACCAAGAAACACACTTGGGGCAAAGAAATATTGCATATGCATCATAAATAGTAGTTCCTTATCAAAGATCAAGAAGTCTCCTTCAAACTTCTCGATTCTATTTTCAATTCCTCAATGAACCTTATCACGTTCCCCGTAAAAACCGCATCTAAAAATCCATCCATTTCCTCCGATATCCAGCAGAACCTCTGCCCTCAGCTATTTTTCCAGTGATTAGCCGAACATCTGCCCATCAGAGATCTAAGCTGGCCTAGCTCGAACGGAAAACAAGAGAGCGTCATAGCATACAAACAACGAACAATCAAGTGTGGCCACCGCCGCTATCTTGATGCTTTGACCCGTAAATTATCAGAAGATGGCACATCATAAATAAATCTGTACATTTATGAATGTGGTTGCACTGCCTCTCTTGATAGACATGCCATTCATAATGTCGTTTTATCCTTAATGTCTGATACAGAGCAGTTAATGTGTAGTTGATGATTTATTTCATAGGTCTGTTCGAATGTTATGTCACAAGCTGTTAGCAATACGGTATGTTTGCTTTGCAGGATTGATTCTTGGGTTGAGGTTTGCTGATTTAATTTCAATTCACCAATTGATTTTGCCAGTTACACATGTTCAATTCTTTCCTGGATTAGAGGCTACATTGATTAATCACAAAGACTCACTACTTGATGAAGGTGTTCAACAAGGATGTGTTCTGTCGCTATTTTCCGGGTTTGAAGGCCGTGAAGTAGTTTTTTTTACAAAACTAATGAATATGGAGTGTATGTGTATACAAGGATAAATACACCTCAAGAGATTTTTTCATTCACAAATCGAGTGATAGTTGAAAGCATGAATCCATTGATTCATTTATTATTGACTTTCCACAAATTATTTCTCTAGGGATTTTGAATTTTCCTATGAATAATATATATTCCTGAACCCTTGAAATGTATGGGAAGCAAATGAGTAATGGTGATGGGTAATGTGGTACCAAAAAATCATATTTTAGGATTCTAAATAGTAGAATGATATTTGACACTAGTTTCAAAAAGTCGTTGAGTCTGATCAATATACTTTTTTCTCAGTCGTCATAGCTTACCGCATGAATAATCGATACCAGCTCCTGAATATAAATAACATCCTGAAAATGTATATTCTCATGATTCAAGCCACTTTATTGACCAATTAATGAAAGATAACGATAATCCACAAACTGTTAACGTTATGTCATTTACATGATGAAAATAGTGATAGCGATCTTCGAAAGTCAAGAATTTGAAGAACACCATTAAGATGAGTATAAAACATTCTGTACCATGTCATAAAATTTATTACCTAGTTCTCGATTTTTATATCTTTTTTATTACCTCCGTACAGAAATATTAGGAATGGTAAACTGTTCTTGGATTTTGTAACCAAAAATTATGCAGGAGTGCTACTTTTCTGAGAATCCGAGAAATCAGACGAGTCGGACATGGTTGAGGAAAATCAATGTCGCTCGGTTATCTGCCATCAAGTTTATGGACTATCATCTTGATTTTTATATCGTTTTTATGACGGTTGCGTCAATATAGAAGGGTGTTTAACGTCCAAAACGAAATTTCCACCATAGATAATTGGGGAAATATATACCGAGCGATTCAACAAAAATTTGACACGGTAATATTTCACCTCCATTAATTCTGCCGTTTTTTTCAAATTGGTTTTTTGTTTCCAATACATATTTTTGTCTACATTTATATTGAACTTTAAAGTAATCAGACTCAACGAATGATTCCAGTGGCTGACTTTTCAAACAGCAATTAGAGATGAAAGAACAAAAATAGCAATAAAAAGAAATGACAATAAATACTCTGACTCAAAAATCGGCCATTTTCCTGAGACTTCAGGAATAGAACTGCATTGAAACAGTCTTACGTCTTACGTTTGGCTCCTCGCAGTAATAATTTAAAGTAATTCATGTCATCATATAATGATAATGGTAATAATAATAATCAGGCCTTGACCACACTAAGTTCTCTTCCAATAAACCCACAACGTCTTTTTAAAACAAATCAAGATGGTGACAAATAGGCGTTTAGCTTCCGCGTCCGCTAGCTAAGTTCAATATTTGTACATCTCTAGACAATGTTTATTTAAAGGTGTTTGTAATTAGTTGGTGCGTACATGTTTATCCCTCTGTACACAGAGTATCCTCACAAAAACCATCTGAACGGCCCCATAAAAATAAACGGATCGTCAGCTGCTTCAGCTTAACTCGATTTTGGAAAGGAAGCGAGTCTTTTGTAGAGCGTTGAATGAGACAACTTGCAGTGGCGGGGCCGGGAGAAAAACTATTTCATTACATGTTGTAGAATATATTTAGTGTCTAACTGAGCCTTTCGAAATCATAAAACAATTGAGATCACTTCTTCTGATACGGAAGATTTCTGGAGACTCTCTGATCTATCTCATGAAGGGTCAGGGTAGAGTTGATGACAAGAAAAACCTGAGGTTGGTGGAAATCTGCAGAGGGCATTGATTCAAAAGAATAATTCATGTTGTTGCATACGTGTTTTTTTTGTAAGTGTTTTTATAAGAGCATTTTCATTATATGTTGATCTTCACTGTACGAACTATAAATAAAGCGAGCAGTTTTTCCAAGTTGAACAAATTTTAAAGTAAAATATAATTCGAAAAAAGAACTGTTTGTATTTGTTATACCTTTTGCTCAACTATAAGGTTGTTTAAATAGATTTGTCCATCTCAATGTCGTGTGTTTAGCGCCAAATCTACTGTTTTTCAGTTTCAAATAATATCATAAGGTAGAAATCGGAGATATAATCAAAATCATGAGGATATTTTGGTCGAAACGGGGATTTGCAAATGACATCTTCAAGAATTTCTAAAGACTTATTACGCAGCGAAAATGTATATCCTATAAATTCTTTGAAATATATATAATCTACACAATTTCATCATGATAATTATAAGCAAGGAATATATGAGTGATTCTTTATCTTGAATTGTTAATTTTCGTTATATCAGTTTGTCGAAATGATCAATAAATACCAGTTCTGTCACTTTCAGTATCAATCTATCACGAGTGAATTTTTTTCATAGATAATAAAATTGACGATCACCTGAATCCTACAAATTGACATGTCTAAATCGAATCTGGAATTCAATTAACCACCAAGTCAAGTTTATCAATAACATGTTACCTCTAATTTGATAGGGCTTTCGACAAGTGATATGTTTGAGTTGAAGACTCTTCTTGAAAAATCAAAATATCAATAAACAGAAATTCATTTGCTAATATCACATGACTTAGTGCTAAAGTGAAGACTACCATTTGAACTCCAAATAAAACTGCAAGTTTTCTCATTTGGTATGCCTTAAAAAAGATTTAAGCATTGAACTTGATTTTTATTTCCAATGAATCTTTCACAAGCGGCTTTAAAACTAATCTATTATCTATAACCTAAGTTCAGCAATGATATTACTCATGGAAAATGTCTAAAACCCCTGAGTTCATTGATAAAATTCTCACTCAAACTTTAGAAACTTGAGAATCTAAATCCACAACTTGAAATAACATATTTATTTATGAGTCTGGAATGCTCAAATGGATAGATTTGGTGAGCTCAAGAAATAGCCTTCTAGGCTATTGTCCGTAGATAAATCAAATAAGTAATTCTCTAACAAGCTTCTTTGAAGCTCTAAGTGAAATTGATCTAATGTTGTTTTAGACTACTTCTTTCGTATGTTGAATCTACCAATACCCCCACAAGCAACGTTGCGCATA
>WOGO01008657.1:0-10545 GCA_015342085.1 Leptinotarsa defecta
GTTTTCGTGAAAATTACGCGTCGCACCGTAAATGAAAATTTCTTCAATTTTTTCTTCCAATGGACGAGAATTGACCATTCTGCTATTGAAACCGAAAACTAAATGAGAATATTCTAACTGAACAATGATGTTCATTGTCGTACTGACATTTTTTGTCCTTTTTATAAATCTTATCGAGTTGTTGCCATATGGCAGATAAAAAGGAATATTTCTAGGAATATCGATATTGATGTATTTGTCTCCAGGAAATCATTGAATGTTCCGCCATTTTGTAGTAGTTGAAGATATTGACTTCATATTCTAGAGTTGTGAAGTATTCGTCAGGAGCTTAAAAATTATGCGTCACAAGACCCCCCTTTCCATTTAATTTTTTTTTCCCATTTGGCGCCCAGTCGCAGACAGTTTCATGTGTCAATTTCACTTCAAAATAAAGTATCCATGCATTAATTTCATTATCCCAAATTTCAATTTTTCAAGTTGACCCGTTCAAAAATAAAAGGGGGAAGGAGACATTAAAGAAATGCACTGTATAATTCAGGAGAATACTCATGATATCTTCAAAAACAATTTTATTGTGTTTCAGTTGTTTTCATTTGCTCTTGAAAACAAAAAACTCAACACGCTTGATATATTATTGTTCGAATTCGAACAGAAAACTCAAACACAGAAGTAATATAAACAAAATAATTTTTAATAAATACCGATTGAATCTTTTAAGTTCTTTTTGAAAGTATTAACTTGACCAGAAGGTTCAGTAATCAATTCTTTCTATTTATAGTGAAGGTTCTCAAGATCATTTTTGACATTTCCAGGTCCAGAAGATTTCAATGAAGTGGAAAAAATGGTGTTTCAGAGCACTTGCCACACTGCCATGCAGAGCTGCAACAATCATTATCACTGCAGAATGCTTCTCGCTCCTATTTTGCACCACTGCGAAATGTCTCGTTGTAACAGAAACTCCTGCATGGAAGCCCTTCAGACATTTTACGGAAAACCAGATTTTCCATGGAACCTCGAAATTGCCTTTTGTTTGTGCAAGTGAGTAGTATTCTCAGTATCGTTATTTTTTAAATTTCTCAAACACGGTTATACTAAGCTGAACTTTGATTTGTAAGTTAAAATTAGCATACAATCACCAACATAATCAGGAAATGTATACGTATTTCTCTTCATATCTCAAATTAGGAGGGATGATTGGAAGTTTCAATAGATAATTTGTCAATTCTCAAGCTAAATTCTGTAATTTTTATGATGAAATTGATCGAACCTTGATGAAAATCCCGAATTCCTAAATCTTTTCATTTTCAAACATAACAGAATGTTCAGCAGGAATACGATGTGTAACATAGAATATTTAGAATTGAATGAATCAAAGACACATAATTTCAGGCTATTTCATTCATTACAAACTCAGTTACGAGTACACATAAAACATTGATTGGATATGTAAAGACAGGTAGTTAAAATGTAGGTACTTCAAATGATAAAATATTTACTATTTACTTTAGAAACATTTCATTTCCTTATTGATTTTTATTTATTGTATTATAAATTAAACTTTTCATAACTCTATTATCGAGCAGTCGTACAAAATATCCATCTGCTTGGGTTTCTTTATGTGAATTCCTTTCTTTTTATTTTTACTCAGTATGTTTGTTTATTTCTCTGTAGGGTTTTTCCTACAACTATTTACTTTAGAACTATTTCATTTCCTTATCGATTTTTATTTTTTGTATTATAAATTCTTCTTGGGGAATTAACTTCTCATAACTCTATTATCGAGCAGTCATACAAAATATCCATCTGCTTGGGTTTCTTTATGTGAATTCCTTTTTTTTCATTTTTACTCAGTAAGTATGTTTGTATTTTTTCATGGCAAATCATTGAAATGTTCTCTTCTCTCGAACCGAACTTTATTGCCAAAAAATACATGAATATTTTAGAATGATAGTCGCCACTTTATGACCCCGACCATGTTGTCACTGGCGATTATTTTCGAAAGTGACTTGAGAAATATTTTTTGAACTGAGGCATTCGGTTCTGCGATATCGGTCGGGCTAATCCAAATTTTTACCCTCCTCGCCACGAGGTTTCACTGTTTTCTGTTTGTTCTTTTTGTTAGTGTTGTTAATAAATTTTATTATTTGTGAACACTGCGTCCGATTAATTAATAATTCACCTATCAGCCTGTCCCGACAAGTATCTAAATAAAACACTTTAGCTTGAAATTCTACATCTTCTTTGCTTTTTTCAATATTTGGATGGGTGTTACGTAAATTTTTCATTGTTGGCAAATTTAAATAGGAAGCATGAAAACAATTTGGTATCAAGGGCAACAAAGACACTGAATCATCTTTGTTCAGAAATCGGCAGAGAATGTAGTGGTATTATCAGGTATTAGGAAATCTCTTCATATATTGGAATCCACTCCTTCTGCCCAAACTATCTTTGTAGGCAGTTACACCAAAATCATCTTTTTCCAACCATTTGAATTGATGGCCATCAGTGTCCTTAGTCCTCAATATCCAAGTGTCCTTCAAAAGGAAAGGAAATTCAAAGAAATCGATAGATTTCATTTCAACACCTTCAAATTGTTTTCTATGGGATTTTATTACTTGCATCCAATCGTGTGAATGATTATTCTCTAATTCTGTTTTTTCTTTTTTTTATAATAGAATTGTCAGTGTCAACTTCCAAATAGCTATGACCCGGAATCATAAACTTGTGGTTTATTCTATCAATATCGGTTTTTTGTAATAACCAAGTGAACACTGAACTAAAATGGGAGTTCCGGTTGTGCCCTCCACAAGTATCTGAGTATAGTAGAACATGTCTCGTATTTACAGGTGTTTAGTTTAACAAGTGTTTATAAATGCAGAATGCGGTCTGGTTAGCTCCCCGCCCCGCAATCGTCTCATACCATATGTAACATACAGTACCGCCAGTTTCGTTGTTATGCATAGTTAATGTCCATAGCTGCCGTTTATAGAAAGCTACTGATGAGGTTGAAAATGGTGTTGGTAAACATTGCTGCAAATCACAAGTGAACACTCGTATACTTTCATCGTCAGCATATGAATGCGAGTCTAGATTCTTTTCCTCATAAGCTTGATCTGCTAATCACTAGTTTACAGCCAATTTACGACTGTGATGTCGAGGTCAGTTCTTTGTTAATTTTTGGTACTTAAATGCGAAAATGATAGTAAAAATTTCCTAACACGTAAGATTATTGAGTAATAATTTTTTCACAAAAATTTAATGAACACGACATTCTAAATTTGCTTTATTCCTAAATTGAGAAAATTGTTTAAAATCTGACAACACAGTGTATAAAAAAGTTCAAAAGCCGTTTTGCTCCATGATGGTAACAAAAGACCCCTTTTTCCTCTAGCACATGCAGTTGCCATGAAGGAAACTTACGAAAGTATGCCACTTATTCTAAATACAATAAGTTATAATGTACGTATAAGTGGCAAATATGTAGTGGCCTAAAAGTCATTGGACTATTACTAGGTCGTCAAGGCGGATTTACGAAGTTTTGCTGTTTTCTTTTCCTCGAAACAGTAGGGCAACACAGAGCCATCATTAAGTAAAAGAATGGCTTCCGCGAGATAAATATATTCCAGGTCAAGCTAACGTGAAGAATATACCTCTTGTTAATCCCAAAAAAGTTTTGTTACCTCCATTACACATTTAACTGGGGTTAATGAAAACTTTTGTAAAATCATTAGATAAAGAAGTTGATGCGTTTAAATATCTTAAACACGTTTTTCCAAAATTAAGTGATGCAAAGCTCAAGGTATTATTGTTGGACCACAAATTAGAAAACTACTAAGTGATCAATAGTTTGATAAAAAAATTCAGTTATGTTGAATTACCTGCGTGGAGTTCTTTTAAAAGAATTGTTTCGCAGTTTTTAGGGAACAAGAAAGTAGAAAATTACGAAACACTTGTAGAAGAACTACTTGTAAACTACTGCAGAATAGGATGTCGCATGTCTCCATTTCTTGCACTCCCATTTGAATTTTTTCAATTTTTTCCCAGAAAATTTGGGTCCTGTCAGTGACGAACAAGGGAAAATTCCAAGGGAAGATTCCACCAAGATATACTGACAATGGAGCAACGTTACCAAGGCAGATGGAATGCTGCAATGATGGGAGAGTATTGTTGGTGCTTTATGAGGGAAAACGATGAAACATATAAACGAAAGTCAAAATTTGCAGAAAGGTTATGCACAAAAGACTCATTTGAATGTTTTTCATGTTTATTGTAAATGAAGTCTGTTATCCTCAAAATATATTGTTTTTTCTTTTTATGATCTTATATCTCCTTATATTATATGAGAATATTCGTCTAATATAGAAATAACTCAAAATTTTTATGTGGTGGAACAGTTTTGATATTGAAGTCGCTGTCAGGATACTTCAAACTCTCATGTATAGCCATTATAATATTAGTCGCATTTTTTTTGTTGGCTAGTGTAACGTATGTTCATTATGATGTGTACCTAACTTTGCTCCAATATTTTCATCATCGGCAAATTGTGTTTTCATGCGAAACTTGTCACTGGTGAAACAAGTGTCCACTCTTGATATCATTCACAGGATTTCTTTGTATAATTCCGTGTTCATATGAGAGCATTTTTTCGAAAGAATGTTTCTTTCGTGTAATTCAATGTTTATATGAAAGTAACCGTTTCAGGAGGGCTTTTTCTTCCAGATTATATCTGAAAGTTACTTCTTCGCATAATCTACACATTTATGTATAGAGTTGGATATTTCTTTTGACATCGATGGAAGTTACCCTCATTTTTTTTCATATCAAGATGGAGTAGTAAAAAGCCAAAAACTTTCATTCCCAAAAAATTAGTCACTCCCAAAAATATACCCCCTTCATTTCAAAAACACCTTTCTCAAACTGAATCACATGACAGCTGTCAGTGTCAATTGTTTTGTTGCCTCTCTCTTTGGTCTTCAATGACATGGCTTTTACCGGTGAACTATAATTTCAAAACATAACGATTTTCATTAGGAAAATTCGAATGATCTTCGGTATATTTGTAAGGAGTCAATCTCTTTGATATGGTGGCTTGTTTTACTATATTGACATGTTTCAATTGTTTAAATGTAACATTCCTTCCGTTACGGCCATCCCCACAAGCAGTATGTTGAGCCTTTTGTGATAATTCAGATAATTTAGATATTTAGATAATATAGTGGAAAATAGACAAAAGTGTGTTTTTATAGTGTATCCTCAGTGATCACTTTTTTATTATATTCATATCCTGGGCCTGAAAGTCACGCTGTTTTTTTTGAAAATATACCCTTTCATCTCTCTTTGCAGTTTGTCCTCCACTTGCATTCATAACTAACTATACTATCAAAGTTATTCATTGGATCAACGTAACAAAAGTTTCATAAAACCAGAAAACTGTCGAAATATCGTTTATCATCAGTTCTATTAATCATTGATTACCTTCGCTGCAATCCATGTGGGATGAGGAATGTGGGATTATGAATATATACGTCGAATCATTTCAGGAGGTTCTGAATGTCAACATTTCAGCTTCTGAAATTTCTGTGCACAAAAATGTTACCATACATCGTGACATTGTACTCATAAGTTATACTTTTTCGATACCAAATAATCCTCTCAATTCATAAGCTGGGGTATTTGTGTATCCTGAATACGATTTATAGGGGATATGTTTCATTTAACGTTGAAGCGGAGCTCAACTTGGTATAATAACTGTATTATAGAATCTATCATTTTGTTGAAAATATTCAGAATTGGTGCAATGCAAAATAGTATCGAATTGTAATCAAGTCTACAAAAATTCTACAATCCATCATGTCATCACATTATAAGTTGACAAAGCAACTTTTGAAAGATGTGAAAGACTTGAATGTGATGTTTCATCTTTAATCATGAAATCTAAGTCATTTTTTTAAAATCACTTGAAATTGCCTTTATCTAACGAAAAAATATCTAATATTGAGCAAAAGTCATTTGTTGTGGAGAAAATCAGATTTTTCCATTATTCGATGAAAATATGTTGCCGATTTTCTTGAGAAAACATTTTTTGTGGGAGAGTCAATATTTGTTACTATTTTTTGTATTTATAACCTTCCATTATTTGAAAAATGAACTTCAGCATATCCTCTATTAATTTAGCTTTCTTGGATTTCGGAAATTTATCGACCCAAAAAACAGTAAGAAAAGTTGACGATGTTTTTGTTATTTCGAATAAGAGTCATAATTATCTAAATGATAATTATTCTACACAATTAAAATGTACAATCCATCTATTCTGTTGAGTTAAATACAGAATATATCAGAGTCTTTCCTATTGGGGGCGTGAGAATTTCGAAAAAATAAATTGAAAATAGTCAGAATAGCGTTAATCATTTACGCTGACCTTAACGGCTAGTTCAATTAGCAAAAATTGTGATCCAGCATTTCCGTTTACGACGTCCCATTTTCTCTTTAACCTGATTATTATTTCAAAACGATGACTACATGTTCTGACATGATCACTGTCTCAATGATGCAATGAATTGTGTCTTGTCTGGTGTAGATATGAAACATTTCTTTCTGTTTCATATTAATCGAGTATTTTGGAGCTCAGAAGTTGCTACTATGCTATTATCTCATTAGGAGTACTGGGAAGCACTTCCGCTGATCTTGATAGCTAGTTCTCTCAGCAAAAACTATGTTTTAGTGTTTCTGTTCCAGACTTCACAAGGTAGACCTCAAATGTATAGCAAAACGATAGCCATATTTTCTGATATGACCAGTTGCTGACAGAACTTCTGTCGTATCTGGTGTAGATGTGAAGCATCTCATTCTGCAATCCCTCACATCAATGGGGTCTTTATGAAACTGCAGAACACTTGAGGAGCATTCAAAATCAAAATCGCTAATCTCAATACTTTGTGACTGCGCAACTTGTGCTTGCAGTTTCTTGCAATAAGTGGGTTACCTTAATTCAACCATAGTGCTTACGTAGGATCGCCCTGAGATATTCAAGAACATATCCAGGTAAACTACAAGATATCGAGTGCTACTCAGTCTGTTAACACTTTTTTGTTCAATTCGTAACAACCCAAAAAGTTGCATTTCTTCAATGGCTTAACCATTTTGGTTACGGTAGGATTGATCTCAACTTTCTTCATTTTCATGTACAGCACAACTTGTAATACAAATGATTCTTGCTACTATCCAGGTCATCAGAATGGAATATCATCAAAAGTCCATCAGTTCACCTAATCAAAATTGTATGAATTTGATATCAAGCTCAATATTCAAAATGAATCAACATTCGAATACATATAGAGATATATCGAATTTCACTTATTTCATCATTTATTATGGAAAATGATATAACAGGGTAAATAGGTTTTCAATCCATTGACAAACAGATTTCAATTCCGACCAATAGAAGCATCAAATTAATTACAGTAACTCATTATTTGAATCACATCTATCATAGACACACCGGTGTCTAAAGAAAATATTAAAATCACCATCGATCAATCTAAATATGATTGATGGTTTGTTTAGTGCATATAGAATCTTGTTAAGTGGTTATATTTATCGACCTTAAGTTCCTTTGTAGGTATATTTTCGAAACGACTGATATTTTCAATTACCATGAAAGTAAGCAGTATTATGCGAGTATTGATATTTTCACTCGTTACCGTAATGAAAAATGAAAACAATCGTTAGTTTCTTTCTAATCTTTCCTTTTAATAAAGGTATTATTTGAAGTAAACAGAAAATGCTGGAAAATAGATATTCATTTATGCAGTTAAAATTCATTATTCCGTTTTTTTTTGCAATATTCACAGTCATAGCTGACTTCAGTTTTGATTTTAAAATATTTACTGTTTGGTAAAACACCTCAGAAGACTCGTACAGTCCAAGACCAGAAACTGTATTGAACAGTGTGTTCGTTCATTTCAAATTCGAAATACTGGACAGGTATGTCTTCAGTTTTGTAAAAATAATTCGAAAGCCACGAATAAATAATCGTAGACCTGTTTAAGAATCACATTAGGGAATTTTGAGAATTTTGATATCCTCAAATAGATAGTTTCATGTAGAACATATAGGGAGTTTTATATAAAAAATCGCATAAACTCAAATAAAAAAAAAATAAAATCAAATTGAAATTTGAAAAATGGTGTATGAAAATGAATACTTCGCAGTCAGTTTACCAAACAGAATTTGGAATGAACAGCTCATTACTTTTATTTTATTGAGAGCCTTCATCACTCCCTATTTATTTTTTTAAATAAATAACTTCACAAGGGTACATTGAAGCTTGGAAAAACTCAGTGCTGAGAAGAGAAAAGTCTGAATAATGGAAAGGTCATTTCAGGAATTCAAAAAACTCCAGTATTCTGTGCCCCCGGAAATAATTTCTGGTATAGTTCAAGTAAACGATATAGTGCAACCTACCTTCCAATAGCTCCCCTTCAATAATATAATTGGGGAGCTAACTAATTTCGTTATTCAATAGCTAATTATATAAGAATCACAATTACTATTAATATGGAAGTGTCCAATCTCCATATAGTCCATATTGTCCATATAGTCTCCATATTCGTCAACGTGAGATAAGTGAACATTGGGTCTGAAAATCATATGCCCCAAAAGGGCGCAATGAGCCAAAAATGACAACCTTCTACTGTCTGCGATTAAGATTTATGCTTTGGAGCAGCCAGACGGCATGATCTTGAGATTTGAAAGTAAAGAGGGAATTATTTCACCAATAACTCCAATAATCAGAACAATCATCTCAAGAGAGTGGTCTTTATGAAGTTTGCGGAGTTTGAAGAAGATAATTCATCCTTTCTTTTTCTATTTTTGTCTTACTGAGACCGCATGTGTTGTCATAATTATAAGAGTATTTCTGAGCGCATCAGATAATAGCAATAGATAGTTACAAAAAAGAAGACTTGAAGAAGTAATTCACCCATCTCTGTTTGAACTCTAGTCTGACCAGATGTTATGGTGTAGCGAGTTCCTCAGAGTGGTATCAGTTGTTCAAGGCATCTCAAAATTTTGTCGGGTACCGCAAAACATTTGGGCAAGTGCAAAATGAGCTTAAGCATGAGATATTGTATCAAAAGATTCGCAGAAATCGATCCAGACTATAGAAAAATTACGCTTATACCATATCGAACCTTGCGTTACACATATACTGATGTGCAGGTACTTTTTACATCTAGCTACTCCTTCCTTTCACCCTTTTCGCTCATTCATCGGTTCAAGTATTCTCTAATCATTATCTTTATTATCTCTGCAAACTCATTTTGGGTCTTTCGTTGAACGGCTTACAATTTGGTGATAGAGTTGCTGTTGAAAACAGTTACTCGTGTTGCTGCAGTGAAAAAAGATACTTTAGATCCTGCTCTGTTGTTGTCGCGGATCATATAGAGAAGGAAATTGGAACTATTGATGAATTTACGGGCTCCATCAAGTACCATTCTCTCAAGAAGTAGAGTCTTCCTATTGTATGATCAGGGAGCAGATGATTTTTGGGGGAAAACTCCTTTTGAAATATATACTTTTCTGTTTTTCACGTCGAGTTGATACACATGCGCCCGAGCCCCCTTCACCATCCTGCCACTTCACAACTGCGGTGACAGTATTTCAGTGACGTTACCTCCTGTGAGTAGCCTTTTTCCACTTCGCAATGGGTGGATCTGGAGTGAGTGGGTCTATTCGAAGCTCCATTCTAACCCGCGAGAGTTTATTGTGTCTCAAACCCAACTCAACCAAATAAATCCAGTTCCTTACGAAGCTGATTTATTTATTCGGTGAGTGATCTTCAAGATCAACTGGCAATAGCGGAATACTGATAAGAAACCTGATATGATTCGCGGCGGGACAGGTACAGAGACGTGCTTTGCTATCAGGGCCTAAATTCCTTAGAGAAGAATAATCCTCTCCATCATTATAAATCATGTTACATTTTCCATAATCTGGAGGACCTCCTAAGTTAGTTCATGTGTTGGAGAATTGTGGAACTTTCTCTTTCAAACCGATATTATAAAGAAGACTGTTGGAGTTGTTTGATAAACCAGCATCTCTTCTGTTAACTCAATTCAAAATCTGGAGAGTGTGACTCTATATTATGGAATCCAGTTTACGACTACCAAAAAACATCAACTGAAAGCGTGCAGACGAAGTTCCTAAAATACTAATGTCTACAAGTTGATGGACAATACCCCAGAAGAGGTTTGGTTACTTCATGGTAATAGTAGTAGTAGTATTTATTTTTCTTGTTTGAAAGTATAAAATTATTTTTCACGATATCTTCATACAATAACAAGAAATACGTTAGAGAAATACGTCGTAAATAAAGAGAGCGTTTTCACACTAGACTATTACACTATATATGTTTGAAAGTATAAAATTATAATTTACACCATTTTATAAAAAACACAGACAAACGTCAAAAAAACGCATTAAAAAAAAAGCAGACTCCCTTCTAGTACGTAATAAATATATGAAAAGCTGAGCAATACACATTAG
>WOGO01008658.1:0-10165 GCA_015342085.1 Leptinotarsa defecta
TAAATCTGAACATGAAAACGTGTAGCTGAAAAAAAGTGTTTTCGGATATCTTCGAAAATACTTGGAATTTTCCAAGTTTCAAAACAGTATTTTGTTGAGCAAGAAAACGCAACTTTGTCCGGATTTAGGCTTCCACGTATCCCCTTTAGTTTAGGAGATCTCAATGGTGTGATTCGATTTCAATCATCCTGTATAAGTGTCGATAAGGCAGTTGGTATTAACATACAATACATATTGTTTACTTCTGACTGATGCTAAATATTCAACTACATTAAATAATTCAAATAAATGTGATGACAGAAAAAAATAGGTAGTCAAATTTACTTATCAGAAGAAAAATGTACAATATTCCTTCAAACAAAAATTGACGACGCTATGATATGAAAAATTATCGTGCTCCAGAAAATGTGGGCAAGAAAAAGTTGTTTCTGTCAACTCCCACATCCTATTTCAACATACATTATTTTATTAATATTAATCACGAAAGATGCAAGTCACCATATTCCATAACGTCAGTTTTGTCACTTCACACGCACTGATTCGTTACTGGAACCTAATTAAATTAATTGCACGCCGTTTAGTTGAGCTAATGAATAGTAAAGCTCCAATTAAATTAATTCTTGTTATGAATATTTATGATGTGTATTGTGGTATTGTGACATTATTGCGCTACCAATAACCAATAAAGAACTCTAGGGAAATGAATAAATAATTATAATAGAAGGGTGTAAATATTCGACTTTCAACGAGTCAAAGTCTGAGTGAGTGGTGTGCAAAATGGTCTCATTGAATTGTACTGAAGTGAGAGTCATATAGGAGAGACAGAAGTTACCTTCTCAACTTTATTTATCGCAACCTTTCTCAATTCTTGTGTTTAGAGGTTGCTGTTAATGGTTCTTAATATTTGAACCCTTTTCACATTACTACTTTGCCTTTCACCATTTCAAGAGGCCAAACTTAGGTTATTTATTTAAATTGAATGAATTTTTCACAAGGAAACAATTTGGATTTTAAGAGATGTATTTTCAAGACAGAGTGATTTTTGAGAAGAAAAAGTTTTGGCTTTCTACTTCTCCATCTGTATGTGAAAATCCTCGAAAGAAAGAAAGGAAGCAATCGATTTCAAAATGAACTCTTCCCAAAGATGTGCAGATGCTACATAGAAGTTACTTTTAGACACAAACTGGAAAAGTCCCTCTCGAAACAACTACTTTCATATAAACATTGAATTACACGAAAGAAATAGTACTTTTGAAACGACTCCTTTCAAATGAATATTGAATTATATACAAAAACTTTTTTCTTGATATTCATTATGCATAACTAATTAATGCAATTTATTGTACGATTTTCACTATAAAAGGTTTGACAAAAACTGCGCCACGTATTTTGCTATGCAATAGCTTTCTCAAGCATGTACTAAAAGTTACTTCCAAATTACAACCATTTTATACTCTAACCTATTACCTACTCGTATGCCTAATTTCTAATGAAAAAATCTACCTGGAAAAATCAAGTATGAATTCATCCACTATATCAATGAATTTTTCGAAAGTACCGTAAATATATCTACCTGGAAATGAACAGATTCAATAATGGCGAATTATTCAATTCAGTTTGATCGTTCATAAGATATTGAGAGTTTTTGAATTTGTTTATTTCCTCGAACAGGTTAAGTTTCAAACCTTTTTCTGGAAATAGAGAGCCTTGAATTCATGGTTGAACTCATGTCCCTCTGTGACTAAATGAGTGGCATATGTGAAATTTATTTCTCCATTCTAGAACTATATTTGTGTTCCTTTATGCGGGTTTTGAACTTTTTTTCTAGTTTGACCTATATAAAACACCGAACATGACGCACATGATAATTTATACATTCCCGATTTTTCTGACACTGAACTTTTATCTTTGTTATTCTTAATGTGCATGCCAAAGTTGTTATTGGTTTTGAAAGCAATATTTACACATTTGCTGTGCAGAAAATCTGAAATATTTGTAGTGGGATGGCCTAAGTAGGTTAAGGTTCTATAGCTTGTATCCTCTTCTCTTCGAATTGAGTATACTTATTTTAAAGCTTGACTGCATAATTTTTTTGATAATAAAGAATCTATTAGACTGCTTTTGTAATCATTGTTGACGGCTATTTGTTTTATTATGTTCAGTTCTTTATTGAAATTCACCTCTGACAAGGGCACATTTATCAGTCTGTTTATCATACTGTTGAAAGCTGCTAGTTTGTGTTGATACGGATGGGTGGACGAATTATGAATGATAATATCTGTGTGTGCTGGTTTACGATTGAATTGAAAAATCGTGTTTGTTTTTAACTTTTGTTATTGTCAAGTCCAAAAATTTTATAGAGTAGTCCATTTCTATCTCCATCGTGAATGTGATAGAAGGGTGGAGAGAATTGATGAAATTCAAAAAGTTTGTCAATTGTCTGTTCAATCTTGTGAAACATACCAGGATATGATCCAGGGAAAAATAAATTCCACATATGTCACTTATTTAATCATAGAGGGACATGAGTTCAACCATGAATACAAGCCCCTCCATTTCCAGAAGAAAGGTTTGATACTTAACCTGTTGGAGAGTATGGAAATAAACAAATTCAAAAACTCTCAATATGTTATGAACAATCAAACTGAATTGAATGATTCACCATTATTGAATCTGCTCATTTCCAGGTAAAAATAGTTAGGTATATTTACGGTAGGTACTTTCGAAAAATATATTGATATAGTTAATGAATTCATACCTGACCTTCTCAAGTAGATTCATTCATTAGAAATAAAATTAGAATAAAATGGTTCTACTTTAGAAGTGACTTTTAGTTTATGGTTGAGAAAGCTATTGTATAGCGAAAGACGTGTCGCGAAAATCTGTTATAGTGAAAATCGTACAATAAATTGTATTAATCGGTTTTAATATGGATATTCATCAAGTATCGGTCAATTCTATTCAATTATTCGTTATGCAATTTGAAAATGTTTGCCTATCGATTAGATATCGAATAAAAAATTAATATTCATCTGAAATTCATGCGATATAACATACGTTTCGTTGTTGAAATACCCAGCAACGCAAACAAAATTATGTGTCACATTTATGATGTTTCATTATTCAAAAATATGGACCAATTAGGTAGGAAAATAGGCCGTGAAATTTATACACCCTGGCATACGAAACCTGAAAATTTAAAGATACTCATACTTAGGTGCTTCCCAAGTGTGAATTACTGTTTTTTTTTCTAAAAACATCGAAAAATCTGTGAAAAACTTTTAGAACTTCTACAAATATAAACTATGCTATAACTTTCTCCAGAAAAGAAATAACTTCATTCATATACCTTAGTAACAATTTCCATACCAATTTTTGGAATAATACTGGCACGTAGATTGTTTTAATTCTAGTTCTAGAGTTAACTTTGAAGTACATCTTTTCATTCGAACCGGCCTCTATTGCCAACTTTGAGAACCGAAGACTTAAAATTTTGGTATATCTTCTACAGGCAATTGAGTCCAGCAATGCATTTGTGGTTCAGCCTAGCACCACTGATGAGACCTATGGTGGTTTGAAACAACGCTGTCTGATATTGAATCATGAATACGTTGTGTTTGAGCTCTAGTTTACAGCTAACTAGGTACTAACTAGGTTGTACAGCTTTCCTGCACATTATATCCGTTTCAATTCTATACTGATGTTTGAAGTGAAACTGAATAGGAAAATGTGATATTTTATGTATCTGAATGTTCATATGTTTGAAAGTAATTCTTTTGAATGGATTTTTTCTCTCAGTTTGTATCTGAAAGAAATTTATGTGCACAATGTAGACATATCATTTGTGAAGAGGTTATTCTGAGCATAATTTCTTTCTGGTATAAAGATGAAAAAGTAAAGATCCAAAAACGTTTTTCCGAAAAAAGTATCTCTCATGAAAAATTTCTTCTTTTTCAATTTATCAAATCAACAGTTGTAAGAAAGTGATCATAGTTCAAATGAGTTTTTTTGTGAAGATAAATGTGAGCTGAATGGAAACGTATTTATATTGGGTGAACTCACAAATTCGAAGCAGTTGGAATAGTTGATATCTACATGTTTTGTTCCTCATTACACTCGTACAAATTCTCAATTGAATTATTTTGTTTTTAAAATTATAGGGCGATAAATTTCGAGAAAGAACTAAGTAACATGCAATAATTTTATAAATACGCTTATGTCGCTGAAGTGTTACATTTTTTTTAAATAACGCACTGAATTGATTTGTTTGTCCTTCTACCTATATCCAATAATTGAGTTTGTAGTTTTAGAATATTCATCAAATGGTTTGAGATTTTCCTAAACTTTCTTAATTGATATTTTCCTTAAAAAAAAAAATATTTCTTAGAGTTGTAACCTGAAAATTTTCAAACTATGTGAACACTTAAGTTATCGAAATAACCAGCTGGGGTTAGGGTTTCATGGTCAAAAAAAATGGGAACTACTGGTCTAATATTACGATCTTCATTCGGGTTTGTAGGCCGTCGTAGTTTGGAACTGTATCCTAACTTTTCGCCAGCACGAGTGGCTGGCTTCTTCAGTGGTTTATTCATCTTGATGATTCACCGACGACTGATGATCTCCCCCCCATGCCCCCTCCCGGAGTAAAAGCTTCGCCCCACAACTAGTTTGCGAGGATAACCTAATACTCCCTCCACTCCATCCATCCCCGCTCTCCGAGCGGTCCTCAACTTACTGCAAGATTGAAATCTGACCTCTTTTGGTCGAAAGTCAGCCTTTAGGTGCTTGTACTTACGACTGTATCTTCTTCCTGTATGTCTGTGCGCACTGACCCCAGGCAGTGCAGGCATACAGTATTATGGGCATAAGAACGGTTTCAATCATCAGCAAAGTCTAGTTCGTAGGTTGTATTTATGTTGACTCAGGTAGCCCATGATGCGTTGCTTTGGCCGAAGTGCTATTACCTGTAGATAACGTGATATTGCATTGCACTGTTGCCATCTTTCAGTATGGGATTCGAAAGCTGGTTAAGCGTTACCACCTCCTCTTTTCTGTTGTAGTTTTCTGTATGTTCATGAATTTCTATGGCTTCCCGTACAAGCCAACTACGGTATCCATGATCGGGGACAAGTAGTTTCACATCTTCAAACAGTATCGTGTGATCTCCTTCACTAAGCGCGTGTTCCGCTACTGCCGATTTTTCTGTTTGACCTAATCTACAGTTTCTCTGATGTTCATTCAGCCTAGTGCCCATGGGTTCTTTTGGTGGTACCGATATAAACGTTTCCACAGATGTATGGTATACGATACACCCCCGCAGCTGATAGTGGATCTCTTTTGTCTTTCGCAGATCTCAGGCTTTGTTGTATTTTTCTGTTGGGTCGTTATGCTTCCTTAAGATTTTTCCGATTATGTCTATAACCATAAGGATGTACGATAGAAATGCACGTGCAACCGTTTGAATTACCTCCCTATTTTGACTCGTAGAAGTCTTCAGTTTCATGGCCTTGTCTAGAACTACAAGGTCATGCAATGAAGTTGTCTGTAAATGACAATTTTTGAAGTAACTTAAGTACCTAGTTTCCCTTGCTTTCATTCACTTTTTTATTGGTGTTTCTTTATTCAAGGATTTCTGAAATGTCCACACAGTGTTTGATAACGGCTTTGATTCGGTTTTTTTGCCACCGATAAAAAATATCATGAAAAGTATATTACGTATTGTTCGCAATTCAAATATAATGAAGTTGTGTTCCATTTTCATGCCAATGAACTGTCGAACTTATCATAAATGAGTGGTCACAATACATATCATTCATGAAAACCTAATAGAAACTTTTTCACTGACAGAATACCAGCGAATTTTTTTATCTACTGGGTTGTTTCAAAAGTTCTGTACGTTTTATAGGTCTACTTCAAACTTTAATAGCTCAGTGAATACTCATTCTATTCAATCAGAATAAGCACTAATTAAATCATTGACCTTTACCAACGTAACACAAGTTGAATAATTCCATCAGCATAAAAACCATGTGCTCGGGATTCGATAGAGTCGACGAAGACCGTTTTGCCGGATACTGATAGGCTGAAATCTCCGGAACGAAATTTCGCAAACCAACGTCGAACAGTGCGTTCATTAACACCATCATGGCCAAGTGCCTGATTAATTTTTCGGACTGTTTCAGCAGCGCTTTGGTTCAATTTGAATTCGTAGAGAAAACTTGGCCGAAAATCTCTCAACGACATCATGATGTCATAAGCTGAGAAGAGACAAAAACTATGACACAGCAGAATAAAAATTTATTGAAAAGAGGAGCTACAGAAAAACATGACATTAAAACGGACAAAACTTCTGAAACAACCAATATTATCTTCATCTGATCGACTATAACACTCAGATTCGAATTTTTGTCTGATAAATGTTTCTCATTTATCATAAAGTAGCTAAATTATCCTTAAAATAACATCTCTTGATATGTCAGGTACTTCATGGATGTTCAATTCAATTTATCATTTGTTGGCATCACCACCTTCATAATAACTTTTATTAACTAGACTACTCTACGATTGGTTGATTTGTTTATCGTCTGAAGCACAGTGGTCCAAACATGTTTCGATTTTTTTTGTCTATAATCAAAGCAAATTCCCTTTTGGAAGAAATAGACTGATGCACATCACAACTACAACTTTTATTTCTGATGGCTTCTAGATATCATACCAGGATACCAGAAGGTCCATTGTCCACTTGAGTTACGAAATAAAATAGTCATATTTTTCTAATATTTCGGTATACATTAAGTCACCTTGTATGTAATAGTGATTCACAACAATTATTTGATTTCTGAAACAGACCTCGGTTACTAGTTGTTTCTGATATTAATTAATTCATGTTTTTGTTTCAGGTAAAAACTAATAGAGGGTAGGATCTAGGAACAATACGCCATTTTCAGTTATTGGTAAAGTATACTACTAATTAACAATTTCTCCACATGCAGATACCGTCACGTCCGAATCATAAAGCTGGTTTTTATATTCTCAACTTTTTGGTTCGGCTCAGATACAATTTATCTGGTATTGAATGCTCTATAAAGAAAGATGAAAGACTACAAATTGATCGCTATATTCGATACTATTCAGCAGGTACCTCGATTTTGATGAATGCCAATAATCTATTCATTTCACTTTCTTATCCCACAACAATCAGTGCTTCAATTGTTTTCACGGAAGAAAGTAACAGATTTTAACAAGAAACAACACTATACCTTCCTGTCCGTTTAGCTCTAATTCATGTACAGTTGCTGTATTCGCAGACTTTCAACAATTTTGTCAGTCACATTATAATTGAACAACTTTGATCTTTGTTACAGAAAATTTCACAAAAAATTACTTCCCTTCAGTTATCGTTTTATATCGATGGATTTGTGATATATTTACAAATTCACGGAAAAGGGAATACAAAGATTTATTTTCAATACTGTTTCTATACTCAACTAGGTAAACTAACTTCCCATCGACATTGGAATGAAATCAAGAATCTTTTCAATCTACTGACATCCATGTCAGTTGTTTGTTGGATTGCAGTTTGGATTGTACAATTCTATTGAATTTCCAGAAAAATATTTTACGATCTCAACATCAGAAATCCAAATACCTTATGATAGTTCCTACATATAACAGAAGATTTTTCAGAATAATTTGGAAAATAACAGTATCGTTTTCCAAATTCATTTCAATAAAAAATGTGCAAACATTACAATTTTGGTGTATCTTGAAATACTCCCAACAACGACAAATTATTAATATAGTATATAATATAGTAACAAAATCCTAGTTGAACTTGTCGACCATTTATGAGTGAGCGGATTTATTAACGAATCCTTTCGTATAACGCCTCAATATTCATAGTTTCAACAATGCAGACTTCCGTTTTTGAAAAACCCCAGATAAAATAGTTTGCCGAAGTCAAAATTTTCTGGCAATGCTATTAGCTCGTTTACCGATTGAAGCAGAGGCGCCCTATCTTGTTTCAACCAAATTCTATAGATTAAGTACCATCTTCCATCTTGGGAATCAATACTATTCAAATATGAATCAGTTCATCGTAGACCAACTTCATTTACTGTTTGTTCTAGGGAAAAAGTATAGTCCAACTAATTAGGTAAATTGGGATTTCCTCATCATTATCCTACAAAGTGGAATCTTTCAATTGGGTGAAAGTTATACATACACAAAAAATCTGACGTCTAATTTTTGATCAACTGCCAGATGACGAAAGCGATAGTAATATTACAATCATGGCATTTGAGTAGAAGATTTTGAGTGTTTCATTTTTGAGAAAATGCTTTTATTTCAAATTCTTCCAGTCAGGTGTTGAGTGCCTCCCAAAGAGGCTTTCAGAATAATAAAGTTCTAACAATAATAAAATTGGCTTCTTCATTTGGCCAAATCACAAGTATATCATATTCCTCCTCATGTGCTCTAGTGATTCCATATTGCCATATATGGTAAAATGGTACTTGAAAAAATAATACTCTTTAAAGAAAGATTTGAAAATCTTTATTCATTACATACTATCATTATTTCATCTTGTGCATTTCAAAATAGCTTCTTGGCAGGCAGTAATAGAGTGCTGAAGATATAAATCACTTCGAAATCGCAAACATGTTTAAATGTTTCGAAATCATCTATTCAAAAGTTGATCAACTAAGTAAGCACCACTGTGAAAATAATTGAAGAACTACTTTTCAAGTAACTAACAACTTCAATTTTTATCAAACGGTTTTAATTAGCTTGCCCTGATTGTTTTATTCGTTTGTTTGGGTCAAGTTTAGTAACTGAAGTTTGACCCCCTTCCTGTCGACAGATTGATCTGAAAATACAATTCAATAAAATCTGTATCACTGTAAATCCAAGATGGCCGCAGCTATAAAATGGCGGATCACATATTATTCCACAATTACCTCAATATGGGTATCAAATGACAGGGCTTGACTAGTAGCATGGTAGTACACTTTAAAGAGATGCAAATTCAAGATGGCCACAACTACAAAATGGCGAATTATATTTTTTTTCACAACTACCTCAATATGGAAATCAAATAACAGCTTGACCAGTAGAAAAGTAGTACAATTTGTGGCGTATTACATATTACCTTGTAATACTGAGGCACTAAATGAACTGAACAGAATAAGAGGAATTGAGTACCTTGATAAAAATAAAATAAGTAGATTTTTTTTGTTGGACGGTTTTATTGAAAAAAGATAATAATTCGGAAGGTGCAAGGTAGCAGTCATCACACCACACTCCTCAGCAGTTAACGTTATTTGTCAGATAAAAAAATAATGAAATCGTTGGGCCTGGTATTTATATATTTACTCAGGTTATGCTACATCTTCCGAATTATTTATAGTTTTCAGTACATTATCCACATCATTAATATCTTTTTTTTTCAATAAAACCGTTTAACATTAAAATGTTTTGAAAATTTTCTGAATTAGAGTTGTTATACAATTGAAACAACAATGACTTTTTGGAATAATGTTCAAAAATATTTTAATTACAAGAAAATGAATATTTAGAAATATAATTTCATAACATTAATTAATCTCTCCCAATCACCTATACAGTAGGTTCTAGTGAATATCTGCCAGAAAACAACTACATCCCCGACTAATACCACACTGGATATTGAATTATATGCAGATTCCTCACAGAGGCTAGTCTCGCAGATGTTTCTCGTTCATCCAACAGCAGGACCATGCTGAAATTATTCGAGTAGATCACCTATGTAGCAAATGAAAACATAAATTTCATTTGAGTCGCACAAAATGTACTATTTTTCCAACAAATGAGCAAATGATGATCCATTTTGGATATTCCGTGGGATCGATACTGAAAACTTTACCACCAGATTTTTCAAGGTCGGGATTGTGAGGCGTTCAGATATAGAAATATAGAAATAAACTGAGCATTTTTTCAGGAATATTTCTTCAAAATAGCGCGACTCAACAGAATGATTCACAATCCTGAGAGCAGATTATGGTTTTTGTTGTAGGTAGATAGGAACTCAAAGAACCTGATTCGGTCCTCAACGAGGCAGGCACAAACTATATGCTCTGCAGTTTCATCATTTTCCAGACAGAGGCGACACACACTGTTTTCCGACAGT
>WOGO01008659.1:0-10545 GCA_015342085.1 Leptinotarsa defecta
AAATCTGTTATAGTAACTCCAATACCAATTGGAACAGCACAGAGAAGGAATTCCCGCCTCGACATAGGCGTCGGAATATTATTTTTCAGTGGTAGTTTTTCAGATATTTATTCTTACAATCATAGCAATGGATCACCCCATAAAAAAGTTATCTCAACTGAATTTTTTCACCATTTCCACGTAATTCAAGGTCGAAACCGCTTTTTAATCTATTGTTGACAAATTAATTTGCAGGTAGTGGTTCCACTAGTTAATTACCGAAGAAGCAATTAGGATATTTATCCTAATTAATGAACAAAGTCCACATCGGACCAAAAAACTTCAGGTATGTAAACAGCTAACCCTTGTCTTTAGATTCAGTATCAATTTGCTTCTCCTGAAGATGCTAACCTTATTAGCGAAACGCGCGTTGAGTGCAAAAATATCAGTTTGGTGTTATGGTAATTGATCTCTAGAAAAAGTTTTTAAAAATCGGTTTGCAAAACCACTCACTACCTCACTTAACCCCAAGAATACACGGCATTGATAAAGAAATATTGTGAAACGGACAAAAAATTAGTATTCAGCCAGTCCAGCTAGCCGAGCCTTCATTCCTCAACTACATATGATGGCACGTTTACTAACTATCTGTGCGACTGGGGGCCACAGGCAAGAAATGTTTATGACTGTACCAGGGATGCTTTGAATATAAAAGCACTGGTAGTATATACATTTACCATTTGCCAGGCAGTGAATATGAACACCCCTCGTAGTGCCCTTATTTTTATTGCCGTTCCAATTGGAAATAGATAGACTATACACAGCGACTGGGATGTATGAAACCCCACGTGTCTCTGTACGTTCCAAAATCGTGCGCCTTCAAAGAAGACTGAATCGAGTAGTTTTTCAGATTACTCGATAAAAATGGATGATTATGAGCGAAAAATGGCCCGTTTTCAGTCCTGATGGGATGAAATAGAAAGTGATGATGAAATTAACGGATCTGATGGTGATGAAACGAGCGATAATGTCAACATCGTTTGTGACTATCCAGATTTCAAACAAGAATCCGACATTATGGATATGAAGACAATTGACAAAATAATTTGTTTGAAGATAGTTCTGTTCGAGTTTGAGGTGATGAAAATTACTCTTTCGGTAAAAACAACATGAAGTGGAGTAAAATCTGTAAGAACGGGGGAAAATAATCATAAGCCATCTACCGCAAAAAATGACAAAAGTCCACTTCATTGCTTTCAAATTTTTTTAGATAATTGAATTATAAGTGAATAGATGAGAAGTTAGAAGCATTTAGGGAAAAATGTTCTTTTCGTCAGTATATACCGAACAATCCAGTCAAATATGGCATCAAAGTTTATGCCTTGGTGGATGCCCGTACAAACTACTAACTCAACATGGAGGTTTATGTGGGAAAACATCTCAAAGGACCATTTAATGTAAGTAACAGTCTCAAAGATATAGGGGAAAGGGTGGTGGCTCTAGTATAAAAAACTAATAGAAACATTAGTAGGGACAACTGGTATATAAGTTATGAACTTTTTGTGAAGTTGCACCAAGAACATAGACTCACTGCTCTAGAAACTATACGCAGAAACAAGATAGAGATGCCCGTAAACTTTGTTAATGCTCCAAATAGAGAAATATGCTCGAGTCTATTTGGCTATCAACCGAATTTCACACTTCTGTCATATGCACCTAAAAAAAGTAAAGTTTTCTCTTTACTGTCTTCTTTCCATTACGATGGAAACATAGACGACTCAGAAAAGAAAATCCCAGAGATTGTTTTCTTCTACAATTTGACAAAAGGAGGAGTAGAAACTGTAGATCAATTATCATCTATTTATCGCGAAATTGTAGACGATGGCCTCTTATATTTTTTGTTCCATTGATGAATACTGCCGGCATAAACTCGCAGGTTCTCCATAGAGAAAAATAATGTTGGCAAAATAGTTAAGTGAAGTGAATTCCTGATTCAACTTGGAACAGAATTGATAAATGAGTATCAAAACATAAGAGCCCAAAACGACAGGACTTCTCGAGAAATACGGACTGCCATCTGCAAGATCAGAAGAGATACTGTGGAACCTTCATCTAGGAAACTAAAAAAAGGAGGTGCCGAAATTGCCCTCGTGCCCGTGATCGAAAGACAAAATACGTTTGAAATAAATGCAATAAATTCATATGTCTGGATGATGCAAAAATAAACTACAAATCTTGCAAATGGCAAATTTTGATAAACTGTAACCTTTTTTTAAATGATTTTCGATAATTTTTATTTATTTCTATTTTATGATGTTTTATTATCTGTTTGAACCAGCAATTTGATATTTATTTAGTCGTTTTATGTGCAAAAGACTTCTTAGAGTGAATCTGTATTTTTTCCAATAAAAGAACCCATTTTTTTAGTAAAAACGCAATACAACGATTTTTTGCTCTTTAAGTAAATCAGAAATTATTTTATTGCAAAAAGAGATATCACAGAATAGAATTCTCACAGAATAGAAACAACTATGTTAAAATGCAAAAAATGTTAATTTTAACAGAAAAATCATGCTGGGGTCTTACACACCCCACGTGTCTATAAATGTTACAAAAGTCCACATGTCGGACCCATGGTTAATAACTGCCCGTACAAAACAAAAATTGGCCAGAATCGCCAGTTTTGGATCAAGAAATGACATGAGAACTATAGAAATGCCAGCATGAATATGTAGCTGATAGCGAGATTTTTCAATTTTACGTCGGTCACTGAAATAAACATGAATTTGAAATGGAAGTAATGTTATATTTTGAAAACAATTCTATACATCATACCTACTAACCAATGGTCTTCAATTTCTCTACCATTTTCCCCGAAAGCTACTATTTGATGAAGCTACCGGGAAATTGAATTATGTCAAACATCACAGTGGTGAAATAAAATGTAGCTCTCTCAGCAGAAAACATCTAAGAAAATTGCACGACCATTGAGCATTATGACTCGACGTCTGAAACGGGATTTATTTCTGCTATTTCAAATGGGTGAAGTTAGTCGGAATGAAAGAGAAGTTCGCCTGAGTTTACAGTTCACCTGCAGTGTTTAAGAACAAAGTGGAGCTAATTTAGGATCGTTCCGCAGGATTGGAATCAGGAGAGACTTTCTTTGTGGATCTTTTTACTCTAACGTTCCTCAACGGAATGAAAATGTGACTTATGAAAAACGTTATCTGCAATGGATGTCGAAATTTCTCCCAGGACTAGTCGAATTCTGATAGGACAGTTCTTTCTGAAGAAAGGTTGAATAATTCATTAATGGTTTCATTTCATATCAGGAAATAGGTTGAGTTGATAAAGTTGAGACAGAAAATAGAGAATTGAAAAATAATATAGAATACTTTGGGAGCGCACTAAGAAAAAACAATATTGTTATATTTGGAATAGAAAGGAAACAAAAAGAGACGATAACTGAAAATAAAACTACTGAAATCCTGAAAAATTTATTAGGTATAGATTTAGGAATATCAGAAAAAAGCCCCATTGAAATTGAATTCATCTCTTTCATAGAAAAATCTTCGGTTATAAAAAATGGCGGTAAATTAAAAGGAACACAAATATACATTGTGAATGATTTGTCACCTAAATAGAGGAAGAAGGAAAAATTCTACGAAAGCACCTTCATTTCGCAAAACAAAACAACGAAAATGATTGTTACATCAGAAACCATAAACTGATGGTTGATAATGGAGTGTATACTGTAGCTGGACTTGAAACATAAGCAGATGCCAAATCGACTGAAAGAAAACCATCTAGCGATCCAGGCACGCCCGTTGCCAGTAACTCTGTTACTACTGAATATTCTCTAGTTCGTATTGTGGCTTTTGATAAAGAGTATATTGGCTCTGCTTATTCCAACACTTTCTTTGTGATCTAATTGACATCGTGAGATGACGTAGGAAGGTAAAATTTTCGAAGCAAATGCACTTCACTTTGCATACTAATTGTTCATTATTTTCATCGGGACTCCACCATTCGTATGCAAAATTTTTCAGAACCCCACAAACATATTCAGTAATATAAAATCCACAGCCGTTTTCTCAAAACCTTTGTTGACGCTTTATAGACATAAAATTGCGGAGTTGTTCATATGAAAATGTGAAAATTTGTAAAGAATGCGAAGTTTGTCTTCAAATATTGACTTCTTTTGACCTCATTTTTTCTTTTATGTTTCATATTTTGAATTTGTAATAACAATTCAAACGTGAAGTTGTACTGGCCAAGCGTCCTCGAGCCCGAACTAATGAGTCGATTATTTTCTATTATTAAAAATCAATTTTTTTCAGAGTATCATACCTCGAACAAAGCTGAAGCGAACAATAAGCAACATATCTGCCCGTAGACACGTTACTGATCAATTGCATTTCCGGATGGCGGAAATCCTCGTATCTGTTTGAAAAATCTGTTTTGCTGTTAATGAGGAAATTCCGTATGAGGAAATAAATTTCACTTATAGTAAGTGGGTATATTTAAAGAATGGCTATAAATCAGATAATTTGAATTCTTCACTTACCCACACAGTGAATGCATAGACTGACAACAGTTGTTACTGTAGTATTCTTCACAGAAAAAAATTACGCACATACTTTTGGCGATACAAATGTCGGAATCGATTTTCAATGATTGGAACGGGTACTCTTGCAGACCGGTTTTGGGCTACTAAGCTTCTCGTCAGTGCAAGGTTGTGCCATCATCAACACGAAGTCGATGATTTCCTATACTCAAAAATCAATTTATTTCAGAGTACCATACCTCAAACATCGGAACAAACGACAAGCAACATTTTACGTAATCGTCCCCTCTACCCCGTCTGCCCCTCTGTAATAATTCGAATGGAAATTGAATATGTTTGATCATTGGATTCCTTAAAATATTTTCCGATTGGTTTTGCAATATTCCCAGAAAGATTTGGGTTTGATGACAAATTCAACAAAAAGAGTATTTTCTTATCTATTCAATACACAATAAACAATGAATATGAAAACCTCATACCCACGCTCCGCTCAATTCTCTAAACAATGGTAGGACTGAGAACACCGTGGAATATTACAAAGCTCAGGAAGAAGAGAAAATCAAATATCTCGTAGACTGAATATACGTAGACTTATGTTCGCTTTAACCGTGCGTATGAGAAATTTTCTCTAGGACATCCTGAAGTTTATGTGGGAGAGGACTAAAAACACTCGACTTCAAAAACCGTTGAAAATTTGATAGAATGTACCATTTTATCACCCTATTGTTGGTTTCATCTGTTTCACCTGTAGAAATGAACGAGAAGTTGATGTTTGTTTTGTATCGGACATGCAAAAAAAGTCTGAACTGTATACACAACCTCAATTATCCACAGAATTTGGAGCTATAACGTCATCAACTATGATACCTTGAATGAGGTTAATCGTCTCTCTGAAGAGCCAATAAATTATCGTGCCTAGATAGAAAAAGACAAAAATATTCAAGATTTTTTTCAGCAAAACGACATGAAATTAGAATACGATGAATTCATCAAGAACCCCTAGATCACGTTACTTGGCCAAATTATTGCACAATTTGTTTTTGGAGTCGGGCCACAGATAAAATCAGTCGAAAACCTCTATAGGTATTAAAACCGATGAGTTCTACTCTTCGCCCACCGGGCGAAGCAATCAGAATTGTTCAATTCGGTCAAACAATCTGATGAACCTACGAACACCACAACAGCAAGAACATCTTCCATTGCATGATAAAGCACTCACAGCATCAAAATTTGAAGCATTCTTTTCAAGAGGTAAATTGATGATTTGGAACGTCTATCGAAAAAACACAAAACCAAACAAGATGCAGCAAATTATAAAATGAGTATATACTAATCTGAACTTGAAAGTATCATTATTCAAATTAAAACTCTATGGCGAACATTGCAGATGAGAATTTACAAAGAAGAGAGGGGACTGTATATTGGAAACTCAAAAAAGTATATGCATTTTGTATACGACGAAGTATTTCCTCTAATGTCAGTATGAAGTACATATGTCGGAGACAAAATGAATATAACTTTTGATCTTTTCTACATTATATATCAAGTAGCCCAAATTGTTTTCTTCTCTCGAACGAGAGAAGTTATAACATTACTCTGAAAATTTCTATCCTAGCATAACTTCGAGTAAAGCAGCATTACGATATTATAGCATCGATTGATATGATAATTTTTGTATAACTTTGTTGAAATCTCCAAAAAGCTCATCATAAGTGTGACTCACATTCTGACATTTTTCATTGCTCTAATAGAATGAACCACCTGTCAATCAAATGAAAATGATTGAAATATACTTTTTTGACCCATTTTTTGAAAATATTTGATGGCAATTGTTTCCTAGTTATTTCTGGTTATTTGGAAAGAACATAATTGCATAAACTACAACGGTTCCAATAAGTTTGACTGTTGAATATTTTATGAGGTATTGGGTATGTGGAAGAGGGCTGATAAATACTCAAAATGATACAACAGTTTGGAATATTCGAATACTTCTCAAAAAATTATTAAAGTTATAACTTCTCGAAACTTGATTGATTAAGGCTTTCGCGGCCGATATTTTCAGTGTTACTATTTTCATTTGGGTTTGAATACCGTCGTAGTTTGAAACTGCATCCTAACGTTTCACCAGCACGAGTGGCTGGCTTTTTCAGAGGGTTATTCATTTTGGTGATTCATGGGGGAATCAGCAAGCGTTATTGGAGCGTTTGAAGGCCGATATTGGAATGAAACGACCTCATATGACAAAGAAAAAAATGTTGTTGAATGAAGATGACGTATCGTGTCACGAGTCAATTAAAATAATGGCAAAACTAACATGAATCGATCTTTGAATTGCTCCCATATCCACCGAATTCGCCTGATTTCGCAGACCTCAAAAAAATTCTCACCGGTGGGAAATTTCTCCCGAATAGAGCGGCGTTGAAATGCTTGTATGGCTCTCAATGGAGATCACGCTGATTGATAAAGCCAATTTTGAACGATAAAAAACGCCATTTTCTTTCTCAGGCCCGGGACTTTTCAGCCCATATGACATGTATTGATGTGTACATATAGTGACTGTTGAAATAGTTTCACTCGAAGTGACATCCTGCGTCGTATTCAGCGGTATTCCTGTAATCCTGCAAATCAGAGGGGGGCATAAATATTGAATACCTCCAGAAATTCAGACATGATATTATACGCTCAACATTCAAGTGTAGAATTGTGAGCTACAGGGTCAATAGTCAAAACAACCATGTGAATCACCCCACATTCTTCAATGAATTGGAGCGGACAGTTTTGAAACTACCAGTAGAAGTGTAAGTGATCGATTAATGTGTAAAATTCAATATGGAGATATTTGGGAGTTACTATCTTCAAACTATGGAGAAGTGAAAGAATTCAATGATTTCAGTCGAATTGTTGAACAATCGAATGATTTGAATGATTACATAGGTTTAAAATAGTTCTCTCCGTCAACCAGCTGTCGCACCCATACGAACGACAACAAAGACTTGTGCGGGCTAAGGACTAACGAGGTCTTACCTTTCAACGTGTGATTCCTAACACGAGTTGAACGATAGCAAGTGAAAATCGATCGTTCAGCCTGTGGCTTGGGTCACCGACCAACACGGCGGTCAGTTGAGTGAGTGAACGGAGCACCCACGTCGATCCGACCGGATACCGACCGGTTATTGATGGTTAACTTCTCAAGCAATGGAATTTCAAGATTGAAATTCAGGTATGTGATGTATTCACAACAATGCTGATTTGATGTGGAAGAAAAATATGTTTTCATGTTGTAACATCGAAAAAATACTATATATGGAGATGAATGCTAATGAGTATTGTTCCCTTGGAGGCTCTTCTTGAATCAGGTTGTGAATCTTGTCAATCGGGATCAGCACTAATTTGCGTGGGCTGTAACTTCAGCGTAGTATTCGGCCGAAATTAAAGTGTGAAATTTCATCATACCCTCACTTCTCCACCGCACTGAATGTAGCAGGTATGGATTTTCCTGTTGAATTGAAAATATTCCTGGATTTCAGGTTATGAAGAAATACTCTATCGATGTTTATGGTTTGTAAAAAGTTCAAAAAATGGTAGGATTGAATATGGGGTTCTGAGCCCGTTAAATTAATCCAAACGTAGACCTGATAGTCACGTGAATCTGCTAAACATAGTAAAGGATTTTCGTAACAATCATTAATGCTGGATGGAATATTCATCGAGATTGAGAGCATCCCAAATATTCGCACACGATCTAAGAAAGTATTTTGTTGATTGTTGTTCAATGTACTCTGGTAATGAGTGGGCTTCATTGCGACATCAGTTGAACGATTGTTATCATATGTCAACAACAACACCACCAAATTTTAGGATAGATTGATTTGGTGAATGTATACTTGAAGAGAACTTCAACATTTGAAACAATCAAGGAACATTTGAGAGTTCCATCCATTGTATAAGTTGATTCCGAATTGATTCTGAAATTAGTGCATACAAATGAGTCAACTCCTGATAACTTTTACACAAATCGAACGTATAGTCATGAGCCATACGCTTTCCTATATCCCATAAAGTGCTATTTTGATTATATTTCTAACTTCGTATTATATAGAAGAGCAGATTCATGTAAAGTGTTCTTTATGAGCTCAGAGGCTAACGTCACCAATATATATCGCGAATATTTAAGAAATGTGTTTCCAAAAACATTTTGAATGCCAAAGAGTGGTATGATTCCAATATTGCCATCACATGTGGCAAGTGTGGAAAGTCATTTGAAGAGGATGATATTGAAGTACGTGATCTCGGCCATCTAAAGGTGCGTAATCACTAAAACAGCGAGCACGAGAGATGAAAACAGGTTGCAATTGCATTGGTTCTATTCCACGTAAGGAATCACTTTTGGGATTGAAATGCATTATGTTTTGTGTTGCCTTGAGGTATTTATGTACCCACCTATTTCAAAATCAAAATTGATAATTGTGAACCTACAGGCCGTTTCTTTTATCATGCAGTAACACTGGTATATTCTAAACCGTAATAGATACGATGACGATTAAATGAGAAAAAATAACAGTCATCCTGAATAATACAAAGTTTGGAGAAAATTCACGGGGACTCCCGCCCTTCTCGAGTTATACGGTAAAAACCAAAAATGTTGTTTTTACTTTTTTCGAATGGAATTGTTATTTCGGAGAAAGGAAGATGTTATTGTATTCGAAGTGTACTATGACGATGTGCTAACAAACATTCGATAAAGCGTTTCGTGTCAACATGGCCACCATCAATTTTTTTTTAATTACGGACTCCTCTTTTTTATTAAACATATTGATAAAGCGATAAATTCAAAATCCAAGGGTATATCAAATTTTTATAATGTTTCATTCGAAATAACCACCATCATCAGTGACAACAAACAGAAAAATTATTTATTTTATCATGAACTTTTGGGAAAAATGGAACCAATACGGAAAATCAAAGTTGATGGCAATCTACATTGAATGCTTGAATTGACGACCTCTTTGTTGAATTCATATAATTTGTGGGTCCAGACAATTTCTGTGGCAATAAGGTGTGATACTAATACATTTTTAATATTTTGTTTGAGGTATTCGATATCTGTATTTAGTGTTGAAAAAATTTTATCCTTCATGTATCCCCAGACAAAAAATCTAAAGGAGTAAGATATGGGGATCGTGCTGACCAGTTGATTGGTCAATTATTTCCAATCCATTTTTTTGGAAATATTGCATCTGAATCTTCCCTTATTATTACTGCATTGTGCCAAGGAGCGCCGTCCTGTTGAAAATATTGTATTTCATAACGAATATTCAGCTGCCATTCTTCTGAGTAGCTATTGAATTCATTGAATAGAAAATGAATATATATTTCACCATTCAAATGATCATCCTAAAAGAAAGGGCCAAGGATGTTTGTTCCCAAACATTTATTCCAAACCTTTCTTGGAAATTGGTTTCCCTATGTAAATGTTCATTTGTATTATTTCACCTATAATGGATATTTCTGTGAAACCAACCATTGTTGGTGAATTTTGATTCGTCCGTCAATATTATTATTTTATAAATATTTCCAACTTTCATATCGCTACGTCTTAACCACTTCGCAAATCGTATCCTCCTTCCGTAATCTTTTCCATTGAGGTGATGAAGTTTGAGTATTCTGTAGCATTCATATTTGTTCTTTTTCAAAATGGTTCTGATGGATTTTACGGAAATAATTATTTCGTAGGCAATTTCTCGTGAAGAACAATGTTGATTAGCATAATTTTCGTAACTGACCAACCCAAAATTTTAAGAAAAGATGTTTTCACTGTGTAAATTTTTATGTGGTAATATTTACTTACCGATACCATTTATTCGAATCCTCACACTTCCAGTAACGACACATATTTTTGTTTCTTTCTATCAAATGCAATATAGTCCCTCAAATTTCTTTCTAATCGTCTAAACATTTGGATGTTCGGATGAGAATTATAAAAATATTACGAATCATCA
>WOGO01008660.1:0-10545 GCA_015342085.1 Leptinotarsa defecta
ATTTTGCATATTTTCGTTTACATTGCCCATATTGAATTTATTGCGTGCGCCACTGTCGTTGGAGGGTATGTCACAGTCTATCGCAAGATTCCTCCTTCCCCGTAACCCGCTCGCCTCCGAACCGAGCGGCTTCAAAACATTCTGTGTTGAAGGTATTGGTTTGCCGAGTCCATCTATTTTTCTACGTCCATGAATATACATGTGTTCTACTTTAAAATTCGATACTTTTTTGCATTGAAGTTTCAAACGTCAAACTGACAGTAGTATGAAAAGTCACATACAAGACCTTCTCAGTTGTAGTGCTTGTAATTCTAGAGATAAACTACTTACTTCTATGACAAATCTTTGTAATCTCTTATTATCTGGGAGAGTTAATCTAGAGATTTGTCCAATACTTTACGGTGTATCTCTCTGTGCTCTCAAAAAGAAAGACGGAGGAATACGTTCCATTGCCATCGGTACTTTCTTTCGCCGGTTAGTAGCCAAACTAGGTTGTTCTCGGATTAAAGAAGACCTTGGGTCCATTTTACGTCCCATTTAATTTGGTTTCGGTACTCCTGGAGGATGCGAAGCGGTCGCCCATGCAGTACGCCGATATATCCATCAACATTCAAATTCGTTATCGAAAATTTTCCTTAAGTTGTATTTTAAAAACACATTAAACGTGATTGACAGAACATTTGATATAACAACGGACACAAGAGTATTTGTCAGACCTGTACCCTTTTATATATCAATGCTACAGATTTCCTACAGTTTTTTGAATTTTGGTGAACATTTGATTGAATCTCGGAGAGGCGATCCTTTAGGACCTGCACTTTTCTGCCTGACCATTCAAGAGCTAATTAGAAAAATGAATTCAGAATTCAACTGTTGGTATCTGGATGACGGATGCATTGGAGATGATATTGACATTATACTGAAGGATTCGGAGATAATTATTAACAGTTCAAAACAAATGGGTCTCGAACTTAACTTCGATAAATGTGAAATAATTTCCAATTCAAGTCTTGAATCAGAATATCTTGCCGACATTATGGAAGTTGTTCCTGATATAAAACTAATGGAAAAATCGAAATGGGAACTACTTGGCGCCTCTCTCATTATGGAAGCTCTATGTGAAAGTTTGTAGAATAAAATAAATTTCCTTGACTTGATTTTCATCCGTTTATACGATTTGCCAATGCATACTCCTTTTTTTTATCGAAAAATTGTTTAGCCATTTCTAAACAACTCTATACTCTAAGATGATCTCCTTGTTGGAAAAGTCAAGTATACCTTAAGAAGTTTGATGATCACCTACGTAACATAATTGAAAATGTTATCAACAGCTGTTTCACCGATATTTATTGGTCTCAAGCAACATTGCCTGTAAATCGTGGAAAGTTGGATCTGCGCTCAACATCATCGCTGGCTTTACCGGCATTTATGTCTTCCATCAACAATGTTTCGCAGTTGATAGAAATGATATTTCCAGTTTCCTTTACCAATATAAAAGATAATTTAACCGTCGAAAGCGAATCTACTTGGTGTTCTCAAACCAAAAGCCATGTGCTTACGGATCTCAAATCACTTCAGAAAGCATGGGACCAACCTTTACTAGAAATTAATTCTGACTCTATCACTTCATCTTTGTCATCTACCTCGGAAAAAGCTCGTCTCAAAGCCGTCAGTATTGAAGAATCTGGTGCTTGGTTGAACGCATTACCTGTTGCTACTCTGGGAACACTACTAGATAATGATACTTTCAGGGTAGCCATTGGACTCAGATTCAGTTTAGATATTTGTACTCCTCATAAATGTATTTGTGGTAATGAGGTAAATGAAAAAGATACTCATGGTTGGAGCTGCAGAAAGAGTTCTGGACGTTTTCCAAGAGATCACCAAGTAAACGACATCATAAAAAGGACCTTGATATCAGCCGGGATACCTTCTATCCTAGAACCACCAGGTACTAGCCGTGATGATGGCAAACGTCCTGATGGAATGATACTTGTTTCCTGGAAATGTGGCAAAGCTGCCGTTTGGGATTTTACATGTGCAAACACGTTGGCTCCATCTCATTTAGTTGGAACATCCAAAAGTGCAGATGCTGCTGCCATAACCAGTGAGAAAGCAAAACAGCAGAAATATCGAAATCTTGGAAACAACTTTATATTTTATCCTTTCGGTGTATTTGGGCACTTATCTCTGAATTTTGTCAATGAAATCGGCAGAAAGATGACTGAAGAAACTAAAGAAAAAAGATGTACCACTTTTCTGATCAAAAAAATTAGTTTAGCTATATATAGCTTGGTAATTCAGCTTCTGTTTTTGGCCCCATCCCATCGTCACATTCACTGGAAGAAATTTTTCTTCATCCCTTTGTTTCCAAATCCTATTTATACCCTAGTCACGATGGAAGATTGTTTCCCCATAAAACCTCCCATATTCCTTGTGATACTCCCCACAATTTCCCATCAGAAGATACAGAGAAACATGAACAACGTGTGTGAACAATATTGGATCAGAGATACATTCTTCAGTCAAAAGTCTTGAGTTTAATGGGTTGAAAAATATTGGAAACACCTGTTTCATGAACAGTATAATCCAATGTTTATCAAACACGAGATGGTTGTTGGAATATTTAAAAACACATGCATACATGGAAGATATCAATACTAGTTTTTCTAGTATGAAAGGTGCTTCAATCAAAGCGTTCGCAGAAGTTATCAAGGAATTGTGGTCAGAAGTTTCATCTGATAGAATAATAAACACTGCCTACTCCAAAAGTCAGATTCAAAGATTTGCCCCACGTTTTATGGGATCTTCCCATCAAGACGCCCAGGAATTCCTTCGATATCTGTTAGAAGGTTTACATCACGACCTCAATGGAATTACTGAGAAACCTAAACCGATCTTAACGGAGATTGACGAAAAATTGAGCGACAGCGAAAAAGCGCAAGAGTCCTGGCTGAGATACATGAACATGAACAACTCTAAGATTGTAGACAATTTCGTTGGTCAATTAAAATCGACTATGAAGTGCACAAATAAGTAACCTTCGATCCTTTCTCCTTTTACCACAAAGAACTGGCCAATTGAGTTTGTCACAATGCTTGGATTTCTTCACAAAAGAGGAAACCCTGGATGGAGATGAAAAACCAACTTGTTCGAGGTGCAAGGAAAGAAGAAAATGCACAAAGTCCCTATCGATCCATAAGTTTCTCCGTTATTTAGTAATTCATTTAAAAGGATTATCTCCAACGGAAAGATTCAGAGGCAAATTGAATGTTGCCATTGATTTTTTTATAAAGATTAGGTATGAGTAATTATGCATCAGATAATGTGGCTCCTTGTCGTTACAATCTATATGCGCTTTCGAATCACAGTGGAACTACTTACAACTGGCATTACACAGCATATTGCAGATACCCTTATAGTGGCACGTGGAATGAATACAACGATTTACAAATGCCCCAATTTCATCAAAATCGCTTGTGAGTGAGGAAGCATATGTCCTCTTTTATGAACAGGAGGGAAAAAAGTAGCACTTTTGAGGAATTTTTTTCCTTTTCTTTTTTAATAAGGTATATTCTGTTAATTGATTTGTATTTCATGATTCTTCTGATTAGTAAATTTTACTATTCGGTTAAAAAAAACCCTAACTCTTCCTAGATTTTCACCGGTAGGACCTCCAAAAACTGACGATATAACAAGGAAACTCATTCTCTACGTAAGGAATATTAAAAACATACATTTGCAAGAGGTATCAAATGACCCCCAGAAAATTCACCATGAGCTTTGAGCTTATACTCATCTTAATGACAGAACGTCTTCGATCTACAGAGTGTATAAAAAATAAAACTAAATCGTCAATAAGAAACCCAGATCTAATTTGCTAGACAGGTACCTACCTACACGAGCTTTCTGGATAACCTGAAGTAATAAAGGTAATTTAGAATCTGTTTGGCAGTTTCAGAATTTATTTCTATTCGCTTTATCGGTTCAGACTTTAGATTGTCAGCTGAAAGAAATGTCATCTGACATATTTGTCAGTTTTCATATAATATTGACTTTTTACGTTGAAAGTGCTAATTGATTCTTTTATAATTGGAATCCATTTGAATGATTCCACTGAATAATTCTACAAGAAAGTTTGAAACCCATTAAACCACATATGTTGGTATTGTATGGATAAATACGAACAACTTTGTTATAATATGAACAATTTTCACCGATTTGATACTATTTCTACAAATATTCATCAAGTATTTAACCAATCACAACTTTTTATATTTACCATTCATTGATATATCCATCATATTTTCTCAATAATAATTTTAAAAAAAGGATTGGAGCTCTCTCATAATCAATGATTTGTATATGCCGCGCTTCAAGCGTCACGTGATCCGGCCTTGATATGCGACTGGACGAACTGGAGGTTCCTGCTTGCAAAGTTGACTTGATAATAAAAGATGGTGGTTAGTGCCCCTTTCATTAGCTGAATAACTCATACCTTATGAACAAAATCCGAAAGATAGTGAATCGTTGTTAATAACAAGTCTGACCATGTAGTGATTAGTCGAATTAGGTGCGTAATGTTTCCTGAAAAGTTAATTCAACTATTTATGGGCGGGTTGAAATGTAGTCCAACTACGATTTCGATTGTCTTTCTTGTTTATTTTGGAACTGTTTACTAGCTAGTGCGCGGAATTGTGCATAACAAAGTCTAATTCATTAATTCAATCAAGTAATTGATGCTAAATACTTAACTCGCACTAAATTGTCAATATTTTCCCTTAGTCTCTTCTGAAATGAGTGTGAATGCAACATGTGATCCTATTTTGATTTTTATCAACCCCTAAAAAATGCCCATTTCCCATTTTCTATTCATGAAAAGCTTTTTTATCTTTAACACTAAATTTTGTTTTTAGGTTAAATATGAATAGAAATATGAATCGGAAACCAAGTACAACTTGAGATGCAAAATAGACTGAAAAATGTACATATTTAACATAGTGTGGAATACAAGAACTCCAAATAAACAATCATGATGCATTGCAATGAAAACAGTAGGTACATCGTTCAGGTGTATGTGGGGGCCCTATCAGCTCTATACGAAGCCCTCTCAGTAGAAGCTAGCAAGCAAACAACATCTGAAGAAATTGTTTCGTGTATAGTAGAACGATTATCACTGAATGATAGTGCTTCCTATGAGTTGACAGAGGTAATAGGAGATAGTTTCGGACAAGAATGCAAAGAGCGGAGCTTGTTACCAAATGAGAGTCCTGTTCAACTTATGATACTCTGGCCTAAAAACAGACCTGACCAAAGTTCGTTTAAGTTTTACTTGCGAGAAAAAATAAATGACTATGTGTGGAGGGACCAGTTTGTCATGGATCCACAGCTTATCAAAGACTATTTTCATAGATTTCTCTATCAGCCTAAGGATAGAGAATATCCTGACTTGTGTCAACTACCAGATTTGAATGAACAAACACTACTAGAAAACCTTAGAGCTCGGTTTGTCGCTGGGCATATATATACCTATGTGGGCTCAATTCTCATAGCTCTCAATCCTTTCAAATTTTATCCAATTTACAATCCAAAATATGTTAAACTCTATCAGAATAGACGTTTAGGGCCCAATTTACCGCCACACATTTTTGCAGTGGCTGATACTGCTTACCATTGTATGTTGAAAGACAGAAAAAATCAGTGCATTGTTATTAGTGGTGAAAGTGGTTCGGGGAAGACTGAAAGTACTAATTTTTTATTGCATCACCTGACTGCTTTAAGTCAAAAGGGATCTCATGGAAGTGGAGTGGAACAAACAATCTTGAGTGCGGGGCCAGTGCTCGAAGCATTTGGGAATGCAAAGACGGCTCATAATAATAATTCAAGGTGAGTTCATTTCATTCTTTTTGGTCCCAAATGAAAAAAAATAGATACCTACTACAAATTGAACTTGAGGTGTTTTCTGGCATTAAATTGTATTCAAGCAAGTATTCAAAAACAATTCATAGTAACGTCATTAATTATAAGATTCGCCTCAATGGGATGATTCAATTTATGTCAGATGTCAAATTCAATAATAAATCTCAAATAGAATTAGATTTGTGCATGCATTAATTTCCCAACTTTATGTTGCACATCCTTACAACGTATTTTATAAAAAGTTTTCGGAACTTTATAAACTATAATGATAAAAATAAAACAGAAACTGACAACTGACATAATGTAACATCAAATTTTGTTTCAAAACCAACCTCACACTAGTTTTAAAACATCATGAATACGGTTCAAATCATAGTTGATGTGACGTTATCGTTTAAATGCCAGAATGAATGTATTTGAATCACAGACGAATACGTTTTGAATACATGAGCACCTGAAAACACCTTTGGCTCATTAGTGAGGGTGAACCTAATTCAGGTTACATGTAGCCAGTCCAAAGAAGATCTAAAATGAATTCTGGGAAACATTTTTGAATCTTAATAAAGTATTCTTCTGGTGATATCCTCAGATCTTGATATGCATTGATGAAAAGAGTCTATGCCCCTTTTATGCCACTTTTTTAAGTTAAAGTTATTTCAAAGCAAATGAAATAACAATTTTCTATTTGAGATTGATTTATTTCTCTTATTCATTGTTAAAATACGGGATCACAGCTTCCTATGACTAAAAAATATGTTTCCGTATTTTCTTAAAATAAGCTGTTGATAAACTAGGTCAATGGACTGTCATTCCATAGAAGACTATATAATTTAATAATTTTATAGAGGGTATTCCATATTCGATGGTCTGTTAGACGTATCTAGAGAACAAAAAAAGATGAGAGTTTCAAATTTTGGTTACCGATGTAGATGGCTGCGATCTATTGTTTGAAAATATTTTCATCAACGCATTGTTGCCACATCTGCATGTAACAACGATCAACTTGGAAATTTCAAATATAACACCCTATATATTATATCATTTTTGAATTCTGCATCAAAATCAAAATTACTTTTGCAAACCATGTTCTATACCTATCTCTCACCGTTTTTAAAATAATAATTATTCTGTAATTTTTTTTGGCGAAAACATGGTATTTTTAATATTTCATATTGCATGAATTAACTGATATACCATACTCAAATTCTGGCAACATTGAGGTAAGGTATGGTGTTTGTTATTTCAGAACGAATCTCAAATCTTATTTTATACAGAGTGTTTGAAAAATACATCTCAATTGGTGTCTTTGATAAACGACCATAACCAATTTTTTTTAAATGGAACACCCTGTATATTATTCAATTTTCAAATTCAGCCAACCAATGTGAACAACTTTGATCAACTATGTCCTATACAAATCTCTCACCGTTTATGAGATATGAACTATTTTAAAAAAGTTTGTTCCTATGCAAGCATAAAGTTTACAATAAAATTAAAAATGAAGTACATAATACACACATTCTCAAAATTTCAGCTTTGCAAAAATGACGTAGGTATCGGGCCTTTGGAAATTTACTCCTTTAGATTAAAAATTATTGTGACAAACGGAGATTGTTTTTCCAAGAAATACTTTAGAATATTATTAAACAGTCTGAAAAATCCAATAAATAAGGTGAATTTTTTTCTATTTCCAATCATCCTACTCATATATCAAATAAGCTTCACATACTAATTTCAAGAAAATTTGTTTTAATGTGTTCACATTGTTCTTGAAACCATTTACTGATACTGAATTATTATCCTTATTAGGGAATAAATTGAAAAATAAGAAATCCTCTGGAGCAGATGATATTCCTATGTACATTTTTAAAAGAATTCTTCCAACGATAATAAAACCATTAACATATCTGATTAATCTGTCATTTGTAAAAGCTGTCTTTCCACAAGAAATGAAAATCGGATAAGTAACTTCTATTTTCGAGAAAAACAACCCGAACTTAATGGAAAATTATCATCTAGTAATAGTATCATATGGACTATCAAAGATATTCCAATATGCATTTTTGGACCGACTTACTTCATTTTTGAATTGACACAAAATATTAACTAACACGCAGCATGGCTTTCGTGCAGAAAAATCAACTAACACTGCCATTTTTTCACTATGTCACAAGGTAATTAGATATATTGAGGCAGGTGAATGCCCGGCGACAATATTCTGTGATTTGAGTCAGGCATCGACTGCGTCAATCACCAAAAACTTTTACTGAAATTGGAAAGGTATGGGCTAAGAGGTGCCTTTCTCAACTGGATATCCTCATTCCTTGAAGGTAGGAGTCAATATGTATCTCTCCAGTGTACGGTCATTAATGAAATCCAGAGTATAAATTCTGAGCCTTTAAGCTTAGGTATGGGTGTACCTCAAGGGTCCATTCTGGACCCAATCCTTTTTATCTTATATGTAAACAATATAGACTCTGTTGTTTCTGAAGTTCATTATACAGCTTACGCTGACGACATTTCTATGATCATCTCAGCACCAGATGACGAAATATTGAAAGACAAATGTGCTTCTGCAGTTGAACAAATATCAGAATTTTTAAATTATCATGATTTATTTTTTAATTCGGATAAAACAAATATTATTCGTTTTCATAATAAACAAAATAGGATAGAAGACTTCAGTTTCAGTGCTGATAATGCGACATACTCAAAATCGAATAAAAGTGTTTAAATTCCTGGGTATTCTTCTTGACGAAAACTTGAACTGGAATGCTTATTGCCAAGATCTAATTTCTAAGCTTAACTCAATAAAATATCTATTCATGAATATGTGGAAAATGTTAACTACCACTCAACTGATTAGCATTCATTATGCTCAAGTTGATTCAAGACTGAGGTATGGTGTTTGCTTCTGGGGTTGGTCATCCATGACTCATAATGTATTCATTGCTCAAAAACGCATTATACGGTGTATAGCAAATGTCTCAAGGAGAGAATCTTGAGGACAAATTTTCAAAAAATTATCACGTCTTGACACTTATATCAGTTTATATATTTGAAATATGCATTTACATGTTCAAAAACAAAACACATTTCAAAATGAAAAAAAATGTTCATCACCATGACACTAGAACAAAAAATAGATTTCATGTGTCATATGCAAGACTAAGAGTGACTTCATTTGCACCAGAATATATTGGAATAAAAATATTCGACAAACTGCCCGATCATTTAAGGGAAGAACATAATTATGTGATGTTTAAGAGAAATTTAAAGAGTTTTTTGATCAAACAATGTTTTTATTCATTGAATGAATTTTAAGATCAGATAAGTAGGGTGTTTTAGTTTTAAGCTGATGTTTTCTACTTGTATGTTTCTTATACTCTGTCTTCATTTAAACTTCTTTTCTTTTATTGACTATTCCTATACAATGTAGATTGTCTACATGAAAAATATTTAAACAAAAAAAAATTGACCTGAAAGACCAGTCACGATCTAGGGTGATCCATTTAGAAAATAATTGGGAAATGCTTTAGGAGTGCGATAGGGGAAGTGCCATCAAATGTTAATATGTCAAAATGTGTCCCCCTGAATACTATGGTGGACGTGTTTTTTAAATTTTTCCTGAAAATCATTGTACCAAAAGCTATTCAGGGTGGTGGCTCGTTTTGATTGGAATGCACTGTATATTAATAATGATATATTGGATGAGGAATCCCTCCACCAAACGCAATCTTCCTGATTACTATTCCCGCGGTCCTGCCCAAACACACAAACATCCAGGGACTGCCGTTAATTCATTTTATCGGCGCGTGTTTCCATTTTTGCAAAGTTTATCGTCGAATATCTCGAAACGGTTCTGATATTTGGATTGGAACCGAGCCCTGAGCGTTGGAGATTCAGTTATAGCTTCTCCTGAATTGAATTGCGTTCCTTCTACAAGGGTAGACGACGTTAACATCGGACCGGTTAGGGGATTCGACACAGTGGGGTAGAACTACCGTTTGTTGAGATGTGTGATAGAATTGACCGAGACTTGATGAAAATCCATGGATTATTTTGGGTGAGCCGTAAATGTACACAGAGAAAACCGTATCGTATTTTCAAGTATAGGCTATTCTTGAAATCATTCAGATTAAATGAATCACCTCTAATGTTGAAATGATATCTTTAGTCATCTTATGGATATGTACTTCCAAAAAAATCACTCATATACTGTTAACCACATTAAACATGATAATAATTGCAACTGAAATTTAATTCCAATATTAATATTGCGAATTTTTCCTAGACAAGCATATGTTTTCATGGATTCAATCTGTATTCATCACATTCATATTCATTGATGAAATCTGTACTCTTGTGATATACTGTTTGGAACCTTTGGTGTAGTAATGAATATTACCGGAGTTTTTTCCCAACACCAAATCGTTATTTTTATACCTCGACACGTGTTTCGATCACCAAGTGATCATCTTCAAGAGGAAGATAAAACTAATAACTACTCGAAACTAAAGCTACTTATACTAATCAGGTACATCATACAGGTAGGTAATCAGTAATACCACCCATACAAGTGTACCACCCTAAATTAATTTTACAATTGGCCTTTCTATTATTTAC
>WOGO01008661.1:0-10545 GCA_015342085.1 Leptinotarsa defecta
ATGTATATGTACATTTATATACACAATCTTGTATTAAAGAAGACAGTAATCATAACCAGATTAGATCAAATGGAGGAAGGATGCCCCCATCCATAGTTTTTTCTACATCTCTTTTAAAAAATGGAATTTTGTGAAATTGAGTTTAATATATGATTATTATTTCTACTCCTGGCTTTAATTTCTCTCACCAATGACCTGTAGACTTAGGAAGTGAAATCAATTCTCTCAATAGGTGAAATCGTTCAAGAATGCCACTTTCTATTTTTGGCACTTCCTATTGACATTTCTACTTCCTGAAACTCAAGAATAACGGTCCAAGTAGACAAGAGAGTCGTCAACTCTATTTAGATCGTCCTCAAAATATATTTTGTATATTGGCAGAATATATCTATCCACCGTATTATGAAATATGGGCTATATATGTGTTCAAACGCGGATTTTATGAAAACTGTGGAAGTATCAATCAATATCAATATTTGACAAATGTCAACACGATGTCACCGTGAACAAAATGAGGACTTGAGAAAAATTAAGAAACTGAACTATCCCAAAAAAACTGAACACGAAATGTCTGAACACTAATGAAGCCTGACTAAATCAAATTCAAGTTTCAACTGAAATAATTATCTGGAATATGTCCATGTGGAATACCTCAAATCCGGAAAATTTCAGAGGAGATAAAAAGCAATTTCCCGCTTCGAAGGCCTCTACATTAAAAAAGGGGCAACATTGGTTTCGATCACTGGTCAATAAAGTCAAGAAATATAAAAAAGGAATATTCGGATATGACTCCAGCACATACATCAGGAAACAAAGGATGATAGACTATACTGTTCCACCTAATTATAAGTTCGTGTTCGCCAAATGTACTGATGGTTTGTACAGACCTGCATCTATCATGGGTCGAAGTAAGAAGCTGCAACTTTTCATCGTGTTTTTTTATCATTTTCGAAAATGCTGTTATGTAAAACCAAGAGATATACTTCTGAAACATGGCAATCTTCTGGAGAGAAGGGTTTATTTCTGTCACGAAGGTCAGAAGAGAAAAGCCATTGTCTATGGAAATAACTCACCGGCCAATCATGGTTTTCCTTCCGTTTTTTTCTTAAAGAAGAAGTCTAAATGGTTCAAAATCAGTTTCAAAAACATTTTTTTGACCAAGAAGCAAGTAAATAAAATGTATTTCACTAAGCCAAGAAAACGTAATTCAAATAATAGTACTTGTAAAAATAAATCTAGTAGTGATACCAGCCAGTATTTTCTACAATAGATGTTTTGGTATAACCAAGTTGTATTTTGAGTCAATTCACGTGTTTGTCTTGTCATTAAATCGAAACAGTGTTATATCCTATTTGAATATTGACAGAAAGTAAGACATCGTAATTATATGTGCAATATACTTAAAAGATAACAATTTGATGAGTTTCTGTTGTCACTCTGTCAGTATCCGAATATAATGTAGATGCTGCATTTAAAGAAATGACTACGCAGAAATATTCATTTCAGGTCATATCACATCTATTTGGTTTTTTAAGATAGATATTAATTACCTTTAAGTTGTATAGCTTTTCAATATTCATAATAACAATGACAATAATATCTTCATATCATTATGGTCACTGCTACATGATTTTGAATAAGGCATATGATATATAAATGAAATGAAATTTAAATAGCATGTATCTAAATAATTCCCATTATTTATAACTCAGTCGTCAAGTTGATACCCATAACACAACAATGATATCCTTTTAGACATCTCGAAGGCCTTCGACCGTGTTTGGCACGAAGGCCTTCTACACAAACTAGACGCGTTCGACCTGCCTCGGAGACTAATCCTGTCTGACAACAGAGAGATCCTCGCTGGGGTGCCACAGGGAGCTGTGCTCTCTCCTACGTTATACTCGCTCTACACCAGCGAACTCCCGAGGTCCAAGCGTGTGAATGTGTCTCTCTACGCCGATGACACGGCTCTCCTTCATTTTTCATGGATCGGGAGGTTGAGGTCGTCTATATGCAACGTGCATTGGACGGCCTCGAGCGCTGGTACCTCGAGTGGAAGATCCGAGTGAGCCCAGAAAAAACTGAGGGTCTCTGGAAGGAAGATCACCTGGCAAGCACGGGTAAAGTACCTCGGCCTTCTAATAGACCACAGGATCACCTGGAACCCCACATTATATCAATTAAAACAAGGATCGAGGGCCGGATAGCTAGTCTGTACCCTCTGATAAACAGAAGATCTAAAATGAGCCTAAAAATAAAAAATTACCATCTACAACACGATGTTCAAGCCTGTCATTATGTATGCTTCAGGCGTCTGGAGACAAGCAGCTCCGTCCAATATCTTCATTATATATGAAGCTATGGATTATGCTATAGACGACCCCTCTCGATATAGAAGGCCCTGACACTCTGTCTAATGAGGCCCCTATGTTCTCCGTTAAAGGATGAACAATCTTTTTATCCATCTCACCCCAGCCAGGTAGGGGTAAACCGTGAAGGGCGGCACTGATGTTTGAGGACATTCATGTCGCCATCCCACCATCAGTCATAGTCAGAAAGGGTAAGGGAGCCAGGCTCTAACCTGAACGAAACCAGGAACGACTTTCCACAACAGTTCAAGGGACATGTTGAGACAAATTGAATTGTTTGACCTGTTTGAATATTAATTGATGTTAGTTTTTTTAGTTTAATAAGTACTGGATATAATGAATATTTTTTCTTGTTTGACAACATAAGGAGATTTATTGTGAAATCGGATACATGTATAGGAAAGACCTTTTTATGAAGTTGGTTTCATGATGGGGGATACGTAAAAGTATACCGTGTCTTATTGTATACCTTTAATTACCCTCTTTCTTAGTGAAATCGTCTAGTTAATTCTTTATGAACGAGACGCATCTCATGATATAAATACAAGTTACTGTCATTAACTCATTCAGTCAGTGCGATTGATTTCAAATATTAGACGGATCATTTTTTGTGATATCAGTAACCACTGAGCCAAAGGAGTGTTTCCCCATACTAATATGTTACAGTTGAAATTGAAGATGTTTGACAATGTTTCGTGGTGCATTTCATCAGTTCGAACTCCCATTTTCTAAAATGATATAAATTGATTTGAAATCCCTGATAGAATCTGTAAAAAAATAAAAAAGATTAGCTGGAAAATAACAATTATATCAAGCAAAAAAACTGAAATTGCAATTAAATAAAATACAAGCAACAACCAAAAGAAATTGAACTATTAACACGAGATGAAAATTAAAAAATTATTCACAGGAAATGAAAATTGAAAATTAAAAGATTCCAAACCAAGTTGTTTCACGACGTTTCGATTGTTAGTATCCACAATCGTCTTCGGGTGATAACTGCACTTATTCCTCCGAGATCTGACTATTTATAGGGTATTCCAATGTTCGACAATAACATATTATTATATGCGTCTTCTTTGAATTTTCTCCGAAACCAATGTTCCTCCTTAGGATGATTTTAGCTTGAGCCCACTTGATGTTATGTTGATAAGTCCAAACATACTCTGCTATTCCTGATTTGCTGGTTTATCGTCGCTGTGTGTGTTTCTTGTGCTCGGCAATGCGAACTTTCAATTGCCTCTTGTGCTCGCATTGCTGAAAACTTCAGTACGATTGTATCTAGAGCAATAAAATGAATTTTACAGCAATTACTAACGGAATAAGTACCTATATTGTTGGAGGTGAGTAAATAATAGAGGTTATTCACGTATTTAAACGTGCAATTCCCTGCACGCTCAAGTATGAAGCAGGTTGTTTGAAAAATCGGACACTCTTCGAAATTTTATCACCGATAAATATTACTTGACATTAGTATCGTCTTTTATATTGAGAAAAATGAATTTCAATCCCGATGAGATCCTGAAAAAATACAAACAGAATTCATCATTATGATATAATTGCAAACATATTTTAATTTTCGAATCAAACGAGGTATATTTTTGGGTGAGAATAATTTTTATGAAATGAGATGTTTGGAATGAAAGGGGTATTTTTAAGGATAAAACACAAGCACTACAGAAAAATCTTTAAAGCTCTCTAAGAGCGGTGCCTGTGCGAAAGTAAATTGGATTTGAATCGCTGGAGATTGAATTCAATTGGAAAAACATTCTCAGTAAGTTTATTCCACATAAACGCAGTTGTCCAGATGAAAGAGTTCTTAAACAGTGAAGTTCGAGGTGTACTGAGTTGGACATAAAAACAATGAGCAGACATACTCTTTCTGATATGTACCGCTCTTGGTGGAATCAAATGTGCCAAGTCACTTGAACACTTCCCGTGGAAGTATCTATAGGAAAGAGACAGATCTCTAATCTTACTTCGGTGTTCCAGGCTGGCTATCTAGGTTGCACGTGATGTTCGCGTCTCTTATCAGGTGGATAGTTTTTTTTGGATAGAATCCAACAACTTCAGGGTATGTTTGGGGGCAGAGTGCCATATATGAGAATAGTACTCCATAAGATAAGATAAGAATAATATGATTTGATTTGAGCTTTATAAAGCAACAAAAATTGCTGAGGTTTGTACAGTTTTTTTGGTTCTAAACAGTGCTCCAAGCTTTTGAGAAGCAGTCTTTGCAATTCCAGCGACATCATTGTGCTAAGACATATTGGTGTCCATTTTAACCCCCAACAAAGTTATCAAAGTCGAAAGCGGAATTGTATGACCTGACATTGTTATATCCGGTTCGGAAACATTTATCTTCTTGGAGAAAACCGATACCTGGGTTTTTGTAGCATTTAATTGAACCTGGTTACTTTCACCTCAATTAGAAATCACTTCTAGATCCTCGATAAGATATGAAGATGTACCTCCATAGCCGATGTTCTGGAATCCAAATGGAATGACGAGACAAGTGTGATGTCGTCAACAAAGCAATATATTGTATTCTTGGTTATTTCTAATGAGTCGTTGATATATAATAAAACGGGGATTGGGGACAATATGGATCCCTGGGGAACACCCGCGTTGATGGTGGAAGTATTCGAGAGAGATATCCATCGACAGCCACTTGTAGGGAACATTCTTCCAGGATGCTGAAGAGCCATACACAAAAACGGTCCAATAACCATAGCATCGAATTTTGGCCAACAAACCCATATACCACATACGGTCAAAGGCCTTAGAAATATCAAGAGCAACAGGAGAGATCAATTGTTGGTAAAGAAAGATTTTGGATTTCTACTTCTTCATCTTCATATAAAAACATGTGGGAATCTTCCAAAAAAAAGACAATTGATTTAAAAATAAACTATCTACAAAGATGTGTAGATCTTGCGAAGAAGTATCTTTCAGATATAAACTGGTAGAAAAAGCCCCCTCGAAACAAATACTTTCATAATATATGAACATTGAATTACATGAAAGAAAAAATACTTCCGAAACAACTATTCTTACATAAACATTAAATTACATGAAAACACTTTTTCTTATTCAGTTTTTACTCAGGTTTTAAGATCATTATGGAATTCAATTAGATATCATCCACAGGAACGCTATACAATACAGTGTATGAAAGAGATGAAATTTCACTTACTTGGAACCCTGTCATCCTCAATGGCGGACATTCAATATTTCAGAATAATACACTTGCCTTATTGCCTTTCCAGCACCAATCTGGATAACATATATAGGTACACATTTGTAAAGAGTTTATTTCGAAATTAATTACTTATTTTTTTGGAAGATTCTAATCTTTCTTTGTATGAAAATGGAAGCCAAAACTTTAATTTCTCAATCTTTTTGGCTTTCAACTTCTTCCTTTACTCCTCCATTCTTCTTTGTCATCTTAATGAAAAACATATGGAGAACTTCTGACGAAACAAACAAAGCTATTAACTTCAAAATAGAATCTTCGCAAAGTAATGTAGACCATACACAGAATTTACTTCTTAATTTTTCTCTCGTCAAGAGATTGCATTTGTTGTCTTCATATCAGCGTAATACGTTTTCATACTATGAAATACTATTTCTTCGTATCTATCTGAGGTAGACTTGTACGATGAAAATGCGTGACGGCAGTTTCAGTGAAATGCAGTGGGAGATGGTTTTATCTAATATCTTAAATATTAACAGACACTGCTGGTGAGTGACTGAATGTAATGATATCATAAATTTTCATATCAAGAGTAGTAGAAGAATATCCACGTAATAAAAATATTCAGAATGTGGTTACCCGTCATATTTCATACATTTCGTACTGATATCGCAATTGTTTTGATGATACTTGTTATGAACACACTTGATGACAATAAAAACTAAGTGGCCTTCTTTTCAATTTCACATTGTTCAAGAAATTTCTGAAGAAAAATGTTTCTGAAGACGCCTCAACCAACACTGAAGCCAATAATATTTTGACGTGAACTTTGTATTTTCTTTTTATTTAATATAAAATTTGAAGGGTAACACCAATAAGAAATTGGAATATTTAAAAAAAGTTCCCGATTTGAAGTTACAAAGAAACCTTCAATTGCAAGTATTAGGCATTGAATATTAAAAGCCTACTTCAAAATGTCTTCAAACATTAAACTTTTGAACTGATTATTGTTCATTTAAAAATATATTGTTTCTAAGGAAAAACAAAACATAGATTCGGAAAGTGAAAACGGGTGTGCCCCACTAGAAATTTGTAGTATGGCGGAAAAATTGATATTTTTCAAATTATATTTAAAATTGAATGCATTAAAAAAAATTTAATGCTATTTTGAGATGAATTCTTATTATGGAATTTTATGGTACTACTATGTTTTGTAATATCCTTCACAAATAAGTCTTATTCTGAAATATTCTTATTATGAGCCATAGAAAAAGTATAGTATGAAGGTACTGTAATAGCAAAATTAGGTTGAATACATTGCGAATTATAATAACACAGAATATTGATGGATCAAGAACGTACACCCAGATCATCAAGTTGAACTCATAAGAAGTATTTTAAAGGATAAGTATGATGAATGAAATTCAGTTCAAAACAGGATTTTGGTCATTCAAGATGCATAGTTCTGATAATTTCATTGAAATTCAAGTGTGTGTAAATGGAATGATTTAGGTACTTAGGAATAGGGCAGTTATCACAGGTAGTTTGACAAGATTTAAGGGTTTTTTTATCAATACATTAAACTAAATTCAAATAATATCCTTCACGATTTGAAAACTGTAAGGGTATGATTCAATGAATATTCCAGGTGTTAATGAAGGATGTTACTAGAAACGGCTTTAAAAACGTTGAGTCTGAAGGTGGATGAAAATGATTAGATTTTGACTTACATACTGGAATACAAACTAAATAACAACACTAAAAGGAAAGAGTGTTCTATTGATAGCTTTTCGGAAATGAAATAATCCATGAATTTTTGAATAAAAAATGTTAAGTTTTTGAATCATTCGAAACGCAAGAATAAACGAGCATACCGTTGTTTGTGAAGCAAATTTTTTTTAAAGATATAAGCAAAAGAAAAAAGTCCTCAAAGGCTTTTGTAACTTTGAACGCTATTCAAACTGTCAGGGACATTATTATATCTCTCTTCATTATTTTTAAATTCAGGATTTTTTTATTGGCGCAATGAAGTAGAAAAAGCTAATGTATGTCTAAAAGACCTACTCCAATAATGGGTGATTTGCGCCAAAATCACGTGTTACACTTTGTCGTCCATCCATCAATTGTGGAATTGATGATGCCGGATCATTCAGCAGGAAAGTACGAAATATTAGGAGTCAAAGATATATCAAGTGCATTTATGTGTTTATGGTGACCAAGGCTACTACATAGATTCAGTGAGTCGTTTTTTCCAGATGTGATCTTTGCCAGAATATGTTTTATGACTATGGAATTAATTTTGTAGGTACACCAAAGAAAATTTCATAATATTTTTTTGAAAATTATATTTAGTGCCATTTTAGTGCGCCGCTAAATCGCCAAATATGATTTAAGACGAATGATGAGACATATTGATTTTATTTTTTTTTTGTATTAAGATAGAGAAGAAAAAAGCCGGAACCTTTCTTTTCCGAATATCAATTTGAATGATGACAAACTATGTACTGAAATATTTGGTACAACTTCGAAAACGCAACAAGTGAAAATCGCCGACAATTCCAATGAGACATGGTCATTATTCGAGGGGACAATTCTCCATAATTGCGTAACACTGCGATCTTTGAAGGAATCCATCATCAAAATCTTGCTATTCGCCAAGTGAATCTACGTAAATATTTGTATTTCAAATTCTATGAATTTATATTGTATCACTGAAAGACAGATTTCTCAACTTACCCCAGGCTCGTGGGGTACAAACCGCCACCTGGGCCCTTCTAGCCCAGTCCGACCCTGTAACAAGCTGACTTTTATCAATCGACATTTTTTCGAATTCAGAAAATACCAACATTTAATAAAAAAAAATAAAAATTTACTTTATACCTAGTCACATCGAATTTTAGTCGCTGGTTCTTCATCTATGACATTGAAGACCAATCACGAGTTTTAAACTTTGTTTTGAATGTATAGTCTACTACTGAAATTGTTATCGTCTACTAAATTTATGCATAACAGATATTTTTTGAATTATTTCTAGGAATCAAGAATATATTCTCTGAGAATCGATTTTATCATTCCTGGGCTTTCGAAATGGAACTAGGTCATATCTGATTTGATGTGTCATGTTAACATACCATCATTCGTTGATTTATTTTATCTAGAGAATCTCTCAGTGTGAATTCGAAATGAACTCTGACTATTGATAACATCAACATTGTTTTCACATTGATTTATTGTCTGAAGGATTTGGAAAATTGGGAAAATATAAAATACCATTCGCTGATTCACTGCCAGGCATCTCTAAATATGTGAATTACAAATAAACTTGAAAAACATCAGCCCCGTTGTATCGAAAATAAAAGGCCCCTTTATAGGTCAAAATTATCACTAGTTGTACTCTTTCTAATTGTTTTGTTACATATCATAAAATGCTATAGCTGTAAGCGAAATTACCAATTGAATGATTCAGCTGATTTAAATGAAAATGAGCTGAACTGCTGAGCTTGTGAAAATATTTCATTTCGGTGATCACGAAACAAAAATTTACGTTTGTATTTATTTTCCGACTAATAGCTGGGATATACTCACGAAACTTTACTTCATAACTTTTATATTACAATCACGTGACAATTTCGTATTGCCATAATTTGAAACATTAACATATACGTTTGATGGATGTTGAAGTGAACTGTCCGAGTTGGTTACATAATAATGTTACAAGACAAAAACTCGTATGTTGATTCAGTGTATCCATTTATATTCTTTAGATAGCATAGTTATTGAGTTGATATATTATTCAAACTTTTATCACTGGTATTGGTAATTTATATTGATAGTTATGCTTTTTGTATGTGACACTACATGAACTTACTAGAGAAACAGTTTTTGAAATGTTTCAAATTATTTTTCCAGAAAAATGCCATTTTTTGCAAACAATCTAATTGTCGCAAAAAAATATTATTTCTACTAGAAATTAATCCAAAATTATGTTACAATTATTTTGGGAATAAGAAAAAACAGGAAAATATACCTACTATTTTATTGAAAGAACAAAAGAAAGTTCAACTGAAGACAAAAAAACTCAAATTACCAATATAAAACACATCATTTTCTTCAGAAAAATGTATTGACTCTCACACGCAGATTAGAGTTTCAAATCATGTTCTATAAAATATTGATTTTAGCTTATCTTCGAACACATCAGTTCCAAATCATCTGTTTCGTCCAAAGGCATGAGATTTTTACTCATTAATAGTTTAGATTCATCTTTAGAATTGTAATCGTTAATAAAGCCAATGGCCAAAGAACATCTGTTTTATTTTTATTTTCTATAAACACCTACCATCTAATCACTGAATTTTTTTATTTGTTCTTTTTCATCCATACTTTCAATGAGAAATGTATCAGTGAATCTGCCCTTCTCATAGAAAGACACATATAATTAAAAAAAAAAAACAGGATGTGTTTCCTTGATAATCGTCATTTCTTGTGTGATATAACATATCATCAAGGCTACCGATCGGCTACCGGTCGGTTTGACGTGGGTGCTTTGTTCACTCACTCAATTGACCGCCGTGTTGGTCGGTGGTTCAAGCCGCTGGCGGAACGATCAATTTTCACTTGCTATCGTCCAACCCGTGTTAGGAATCACACGTGTCTTTAGCTCGCACAATTTTAGAATTCTGAGGGTTGTCGTTCGAAGGAGTGAGTGGAAATACAAGGCGGAAGGTGTCTCAATTTTTGCACATAACCTCAAATTTGTTTTTGCATAAGAGTGTGTGTGTCAGAGCGAGATGATGGGTTTTCATAAGAGCGTGTGTGTAGAAGTGAGAGGAGTCGGTTTGTCATATGAGTGTGAGAGAGATAGAGATGGTATCGAGCTGATCCGTTTCAAAGATAACAAACGTTTGGCAGCGCAAACAGTTCGGTGTTGTCGGATGTAAAATGAAGCGTTGTTTATGAGGGCGATGTGGCTTAGGT
>WOGO01008662.1:0-10545 GCA_015342085.1 Leptinotarsa defecta
CAGACATGAGAATATTTCCAGAATTGAAAATCGGAATTCTTTCAGAGTATTTCATTCCTCTCCATAAGGAGAGGAATGAAATCCTCGATTCCCAATTCTGGAATATCATTGACTTTAGGTCGATGATGGTCACTATCTTGCACTGACGAGTGGCTAATGAGCCCGAAAACGGTCTGCAAGTGTGCCCGTTCCAAAATTGAGGGTCGACTCTCTCAGTTGTATTGCCAATTGCATATGCAGGACATTTTTTGTGAAGATTCCTGCACTGACGCCTGACGGATATAATCCAACGCCCTTCGTAGTTGTTTTCTGATAGGCGTCAGTCCATTAAACCTACTGTGTAGGTATATCGAGACTGGCTTGAACGTTTAAAGTTCATTTTGCTTTAGATTTGTTTACTGCCAGTCTTCAAGCATAGCCCACTGACTGATAAGAAAATAGCTACTTGTCAAGCGAACCTTTGGTGTAGATAAATTGATGAATCTTCCTTTTGAAGATGATAACTTGTTGATCACACGTGTCGAGGAGTTAAAAATAACGGTTTGGTGTTGGGATAAAACTCCAGTAATATTCAGCAAATAAATATATACCTACCTAACAATATGCAACATGAACTGCTGCCGAAATTCAAAACTGATAAGTTGGGGAAAAATGAATCTAATCAAAATTTATTCATTTCATCATCATCAGAAGAAATATTCTCTTATCTACATGGAGACTATTAGATATTAGACATAATATACCAAAATTGTATGAAATTGACATTCTCAATTTATGACTAGAGTGTAATGGACAATTTGGTCAGACTTCCATTATGTTCCAAACATATAAAGCATAAGGTACGGTATATTTTACATCGACTTCTTTGGTAATAGCTTCTCCTCATACTTTCGAAGTATATCAGAAATTGATTTTGAATATAGAATCTTCAATACAAGGTGCATGATTTTGAAACGATGTTGTAGTAAACCAGGATGATTTTTGTAATAAACAAGTGATTTGAAAGGTTCTTCAGGTTACGAAGATTCTTCCTATCGCACGTATTGCTCCTGCCAGTCAAAGCACTTTGTATTTCTTCCATAATTCTGTTTTCAGAAAATTGTATTTTTAACAATGCGGTAGCGTTGGAAAGGTTTTAATAGTTGTTCAAGCTTTTTGCTCGTGTTTTGATTTATATCAAGAAACATCTCTTCAATAACATTTTTTATAAGACTATGAACTCGCCTAAGGAAGCGGTTTCGGTTTTTCAAACTGTTGAGTGAAAATCTTACAATAAAGTGTTACTTGAATATATTATGGAATTTCAGAAAGTATCGGCCAATTTTATCAGACATCAATTTCGTTTCCAATATTTTTGTTGTGACTATCTGACAAAATTAATTCTGTTAGGTATTATGCATGCCTCGAAATATGTCCCAAATAATTCCATATCAAATCTCATTATAAACTGCGGTTCACCTACTTGTGAGAAATCTTCGAACACATGACAATTATTCATGTATTCACGTACAAACGAGTTTGCAGGGTCAGATCTCTGAACTGTTCTTTTGCGATTTGAGGGGGGTTTATTTCATTTGTTTCTATTAGCTATTATATCAGTAGACAGACACCATTTTCATTGATGTCTATGCCCGGCTCGAAATAATGCCCAATCACATCACATTTCAGATGGCATTTATGTTTCTGATATCATATGACGGATAATTCAATCAAATTTCTCCTAGAGGAGTGTCACCTGGCGATTTTTCTGGAAAATAGCTACTACAAACGACATTTCCGAAATACCAGTTGATTGAAACAAAGGCATGTATGACACAGAAATGCATGACCAATCACCAATTTCCTACTTGGTTTTATGGTAGCATGAGTTGGTCGACCAAGTATACAGAAGAACCGATCCTTTATGAATCCCATAGAGAAAATTCTTACCTTATATTCATACCCATTTATTATACTTTGGAAGCCATCTGACTTGTAAATTTCTTCCAAGTCTTTGGAAAACACTTCAGCCTAGGCGTTTCTGTCGGGCATTTTATCAGGATGACTGTTCATTCTCCTTTCTTCGCTATCGAACATGTATTTTGATCATATGTGGCCTGAGAACATGTTTAATGTTCGTTCTCCCACATATTTTTAAATTTCTGTTTTGCGCGATCACCTCTAACTCGGTGAGTTTTCCACCCATTTACGTTCTGGTATCATCGGTGATCTAAACGCCAATTTCAAGCAAGAGAAGTCAGCGAAATAGTGACCACTTCTTTCAATATGTAGTTCCAAGGGTTTTTTGGTTGGCAGAAGTAGTTGGCTGTTCAAAAATTTTATTTTTCTAAAAAAACTCAATCGAATACTGAGGAGCCGTATTCAATAATACAAACCATTACTCTCTTTTATGCACGACAGCAATGCACCTATAGCAGTAAATGGTATAGAAGACTGGTAGCGTAGAATAGATCCGAACCAAGCAATTTTACCCAACAACAGAACCGCAATACTTTACTCGACGAGCGTTTCACCAACCAAGTTGACTTTTTCATGAAACGAAGTGAACTGATTGTTAACTTTGAATCTGGTCTCTTTTTATATTAAACAGAGTATACTTTTACTTTCCCACACATATTCAATGATTTCGGATAAAAATTCACAGTAATTTTTTTATGGAATTTCACATTCATTTCAACAGAGTGATTCATAAAAAACTAAACAATGGGCTGCCTGGAATGGGACTTCTCTCATTGTTCATAGTTATCATGACACACTCTGATATTTCCAAACTTTCGAAAGTATCTAAAAATCTAGTATCATGTACTGATCTCAACAATTCAGACAGTTTCCATTTATTATATGGTCGTGTTGAGCGACACTAGATATTTCTGGTCTCCGAAGTCGAAACTGTGCTGCGTATTCTTTGATACGGATTTTAATGGTTCGCTTAGTCTTATCCATACATTTTTTGTCACAGTCCTCACATCTCGTCCTCGATTTTTCATTTATCATCAAATTTTCTCTAGGGTTACCTATCATTTGTCGAAGTGAGCAAGAAGTATTGAAGGCTATTTTCATAAATCTCTTCACTCAAGGGGAACCTAACAAGTCTCTGGACAAAAAAGTTCAGTCCTGCTATTGTTGACAATAGTGTTAGCTATCAGTAATGTATTCAAAAGTAGTGGTATTTTCCCTGCAAAAATGAAATTCTTGACCCTGGTTACTTCTAATTTCATAAGTAGCACTAAATTCCGCTGCAATGATCGAGTTACCCGAAATTCCCAGTTTGCAAAATTACCGGTGGCATTAAATGGTTTAACGTTCACCTTCACTTGTAGAGCAGCCGCCATTATGCACACCTTCTTTCAGAATGAGTATTCTTACTACTCTTCTCGATTCTAATACTTTTCCACTATTATTTTCCAATAAGTTACTGGGCCCATAACCTGTTTTACCACAGCAAATGTAATAATGAGGAAACTATTTGTAATAGTTTATTCAGAAAAAGTGTAAAACGATTTGTCAACATAAACGGCCATTAACAAAACACACCGAGCGGTGAATTGGCGCAGTGGTAGCGACCGACTCACGACCGGAAGGTCGTGAGTTCGATCCTAACGTCGATCAGGTTTTTCTCGACAAAATTTATCTAGTTAAAGCTGGGATGATTCTGCAACAATACATGGCTGACGGATTGCGAATAACCATGATGCTCCCTAGATGGCTCGGGAAGTTATTATAATTGCTCACCCAGGACACGAGGCTAGTGACCAATGCAGTCGATGCCGATGACACCCTAAAAAAAAAGAACACACCGAAAGACAAGGAACGACTACAACTATACTGCACATACATTTTTTACATCTATAACACAGAAGAGCATTTTGGGAGACAAGACCGTGGAGTATGTGCAGAATTTTATTCAATTGATTATTATATGTGTTCATTTTGTTAGTTCATTCATTTCACTCCATTGTAGTTATATTTTTCAGTAACTTCAAATTCAGATGACCAATAGTGCCAAAGAAGCGATATTTTTCACATGTTTTCATAACAATATGTCCACTATTCTTTGTTGAGTTCATTGATTATTTGGATTTCAATGAGTTTCTGGTAACAATTTGGTATAGGTAATTAAATTCATATAAAATTATACCCAAAATTATCAGTACGTACTTTTAAATCCATTGAATGTGAAATTGATTGCCATTAGTGGATATAACAATGAAAAATCTCATAAAATGAATTAGACACATTATTGACTTAAATATTATTGAAATGTCAACTACTTCATTATCAAAATTGCATTAATTACAATTTAGGCTTTTTTAATTATAACAGAGGTGTTCAAAGTATCGTAAAATTTTCCTAATAATGAAGAATATTTTCAAACCAACTATTAATTCTGCTATTTCACCGATCTCCAAAAGGAATAAACAGTGATTTACGGCCGTTTGTTTCAATAATTGTCAAGAAATTCAGATATTTTTGTGAAATATCCAGAGTTTTACATGTTTTAATAATGTTGACATTGAAAAATGAATCAGAAGAGTGTAACGAATTATAGAAAATGAGCTATTAAAATTTTATTGATATTGGTCTATTTTTGTGCTCGATGACCACTTCAATGGGAACTCTTTACTGGAAACGAAATCAGTATACTTTACATATAGTGATTAGATATATTTCACGAATGTGTTTGTTATTCAGTTACCCGTCTCATCATTATGACCTTTGTTAGTAATTATGTATTTTGAAAAATAAATACTGAAATGTTCCTTACTTGAATATGTCATTCAAATTATTTTAGCAATTCATTATGGATGAAGTGTCTTCAGATACTTTTTCAAATTAACTTTTACCAGAGGTTTATTCTTCTGACTATACTAAGGGTTTCTGATATTACTTAACATTTATACAGTACGGTCATAGTAGTCCCCCCTCCTGTTGACTAATGAAAAGAAAAAGATACAAAGGCCCCCAAACAGAAAAGAGCCATCCGCCTGACTGGAGACGCGAATATCACTTGCAACCTTGATAGTCTGGAACACCGAAGAAAGATTGGAGATTTGTCTCCCTTCAATAGATACTTTCATGGAAAGTGTGCAAGTGACTTGGCACATTATATTCCACCAAAAGCGGTACATATCAGAAATACGCGACGGACTGGGGCTCTGCTCATCCTTTTGAGGTCCAACTCAACGCACCTCAAACTTCACTGTTTAGGAACTCTTTCATTTGGAGAACGGCGTTTATGTGGAATAAACTTTCTGAGAACGTTTTTCCAAATGGATTTAATCTCCAGCGATTCAAATCCACTGTGAATCACTACTTTCGCACAGGCACCGCTATAAGAGCACCTTAAGGTCTGTAGTGCTTGTGTTTTGTCCTTAAAAAAAGCCGGAAAAATTCATATTAATAGTGTGGCATCACTCGTCGATGAGTGTAAGCTACCAATTTTTTAAAAATAGTGAGGGGTGGTAACTTGTTTGATAGGCGTTTTAATTCTCCGACCATTTATTTTTATTTTTGAAAATCAGATTGATCTTTCCTGAGTAATTAGCAGTTTTATATAAGTTTTGAGGATTTACAAATAAATTATAAATATCACAATTTTAAGGAAAATGCATACCTACCTAACCCACTTCATTTCATTCAGGAAATCTTTGAATTGGTTACCATTCCCATTTTCGGGGGTGATTTTGTTAGGAGGACCATGAACTCTGAAGTAAACTGCTGTTGTGTAACAAAAACTTTAGGTGTCACTTACTCTCAGAAAAATGTAAGGGTGTCATATCAGATAATGCATTGGGTAATTCTGACGAACCACGATTACCTATCCACTGGTTTGTATACCCCATCTTGGTGAAACTCAATATTAGTTGACAACTCATTCAGGTTTGACAATTTCCATAACCGTCAATCGAGATGCCCCCGAAGAGTCAATGATATCACCTGATATCATACCTCCAGAAGCTTTTGAGGGAATATCTGACATCTGAAGTATACGATAGACAACTGCAACTAATTTCAGAACTCGTGGATGAAAAAAGAAATCTTTGCAACTTTATTACCCCAGGAAACATTTCATAATGTGGAAAAAAATTAGAAATAGACTCCATTCTTGTCAGGGAGTGAATTATACTGGACGGGCTAAAATGTTCGTAGGCTAACACATAGATGTGCGCATACACACGTTCATTAGTAAACCGTAACCTCAAAAGACACGTGTGCAAATTTCAAAGCTGTTGGACTATAAATTTGTGGAATAGAACATTTTAGGTGAAGGAACTTTTATTAGTTTGAAGAAAATCGATGAAAATAATTTTCATGTGTTAATAAAGCGATGCTTTATTCTGTTCAAGCCTAGGCTTGGCTTGATAAACAATACTAGGACTTTTCCCCAGGAAGTTGGTGAGAAGTGGATTGCTAAGTTTAAAGTAGGTGAAATGAGCACCGAGGACGATTATACCAGAGTGGACCTGAAAGAGGCTGTTACCGACGAAGACACCAAAAAAGCCCACAAAATAATTTTGGATACTCGAAAAGTGAAGCTGATGGATAGATGAGGTTCTAAAGATATATCAAAGGAACGTGTTGAACATATCGTGCATGAATATTTGGTTATGCGAAAGCTCAGTTCGGAATGGTCTGTGCGAGATTACAATCGACTAACAACAATAATTAATTGATGATTCTCAGCAGTGTTTGAAGCTGTTCCATCCTAAAAGGAACACGAATTTATTCGTCGATATGTGACAATGGATGAAACATGGCTTCATCATTTCACACCGGAATCAATATAATCTCATCTGAGTGGACTCAACGTGGTGAACCGACTCCAAAGTGTGCAAAGACGCAACACATGGGCCGACAAGGTTATGGTATCAGTATTTTGGGATGCGCATGGTATAATATTCATCGACTATCTTGAAAAGGGAAAACCATCAACAGTGACTATTACATAGCGTTATTGGAGCTTTCGAAAGATGAAATCTTGAGGGAGTCAGCAGTTAGTGACCTTCTAAAAATAATTCTTCGATATTACTCATTCCCCTCATCTTCGTTTGCATAGGTCCTCAGGAAATTGATATATCTGTTCTGGATAAATGACTATATATCTACACCTGTACCAGAACAGGAAGGGGTGTCTGTTCTATATGTGAAGCAACACAGTGAACAGTTACCTTTTCATGGAATGTTCATTTTGATGACTTTCTGGATCTCAACAGTGGCAAAAGTTCGATTTGATCATTGTATTGGAATTTATCTCCACATTGATGACACGTATTGATTTAAAATTGATTCAATCTTGAAATCTCTGATGTAAATATGTATTCATATATACTCTATTGTAGAGAATATTAGAAACTAATTTGAATATTTTATATCATTGAATATCTAGTACAAAAGATCTAAGGACCTTCATCATAATTTGGCTAGTTTGTGTCATTGGGAAAATGAGCATTATTTGAGATTTGAAGATAATATTGGTTTTATCTATTTTATCAAGGTTTTTTTCATTGATTTCAGAAATATTTATAGGATTGTGTTCAGATACCAATAATCATCGCTGATTTCACAAGTATCTTCTTTTATTTGAAATGAAGGGGTAATATTTTTAGGAGTGATTAATTTTTGGGAAAGAAAGTTTTTGGCTTTCTACTACTCCATTTTGATACAAAAATCAAGGATGAGGGAAATTTCCAAGGAAAGGAAGGAAGTAATCCATTTCAAAATTAGTAACTCTATACATGGATGTGTAGATCATGCAAAGAAGTAACTTTCAGACACAAACTGTAAGAAAGTCCTCCTGAAACAGCTACTTTCATATAAACATTGAATTACACGAAAGAAAAAAATTCTTTTGAAACAAATGCTTTTATATGAACACTGAATTATACAGAAGATACTTTTCTCTCAGAAAAAAAAGCATCCTTGATTTTCAATGTCACTTGCATCAAATTCGTTAATTGATTTTCCCTTCATTGAAGATAACGTTTTGAAAATACGCAAAAAGCTTGTCAGTAAGCAAGAGTTACACTAATGAACTGCTCTACACGAAATAACTAGTCCTATTACATAGTGTGTTTGAAAGACTTTCTTCAGTCGATAAAGATATTTTTGTGGCTCAAGATTTCATTCATTGCTATCCGTATTCCCCACCAAACATTAACTTTATGAGAATATTGCCTCCTGCAATGTATAGTAAAATGTGGATTCTCACAAGCTCAATATCTTGTTTTTCATGATATATAGTTATTGGAAATGTAACTTTTTCGCTGAAAAATATTTAACATCCAACTATTCATCTTCTAGACAGAAGCAGTTCGGTGTTTTTCTTCACAACCATGTTGAGTATGTATTATATTATTTTACTGAAATAGTTTCATGTGTGTTCAAAATAACATCATCTATCTATCATCTACTCTTATTTAATTATTGATTCAGTTGTTTATTTCGAGGCTCTTTATTGTGATTAATATAAATAGGTTCTTTATTGCATATACCATATTGAGAGTTTTATTAGGGTTTTGCATCCCAAATGAAGGAATAAAAAATAACAAATAATAATACTGAACTGTCACTATGAAAAAAACATAGTGACAAAGTTCTACATTTCCTAAAGGTTTCTTTAGAAAGAAAAGTCACAAAATACATAATCTCACCCTAGGGTTTGATGCACAAAACCCTACAGTCCTGATCGAAATCCTATTTTCAGAAATCATGGAACTCAATGCTTTTTCTTCACACTCCAACTTGGGCTCAGGTAGTCTCCATATTAATAGCTATCTTGGACCTATTTGTTACAGTTCAGCCAGACATATCAAAGACGTTCAATAAAACCACTGAATATTCGACGTATTCCAAGTTCGTCGACTTCATCAATTTTGCCCATTTTTCAATTTTTCAGCGTCTTCGTCCTTTTCCAATTCATTCTACTTTTTCTTTACCTGGGACGACTACAATAAAATAAAATGAAATACAATCCTCTACGATTAGTTAAAATTAAGATATTGGAAATATAATTTTATATAATCCGCCTTTGAATATCCATCTTTGAAACTTTGAAATTTGCAATTTCTCCTGATTGATGATTCTCAAAAATTTCTATTTAAATCCCATGAGTGGAGGATACATTTTTTTAATGTATCTTCCACTCATCTGTTTAAGGTTCAGGCGATGCTACTACTTGTTGCATCCGTCTCTTCAAGAATATACCCAGAGGGTGCCCACCGATTTTAAGTGTCACATTACTAAAAGTAGATGTCTCTGATTGTACGTCACTCTACATTAATTACTATGAAAAACAAGTCTTTGACTGAACAAAAAAAGGTGAATACTTTTTGATATCAAAATAAACAATATGGACTTTGAATAGGGGTCAGAATTCTGATTACGATTTATTTAAAGTAATCCTGCAGACTGTTCAGAAGAATCCCAGATCTGTGAAAATAGAAATTAAAATTTGAATTGAAGGGGTTAAATTTTCAGGAGTGATTACTTCTTTCCTTTCTTCGGAAGATTCCCACATTTTTTTGTATCAAGATGGAGTAGTAGAAAGCCAAAAACTTTCTTTCCCAAGAAATTTAAATAATTGGTATGTTATAATCTACAAGTTAAAATTGACAAAAAGGGTTTTTTTTGTTGAGAGTGTCTTGTAACCAGAATGCAATCAAACGATATTTACTCTTCAAACTCCGTAGACTCTACCCATACCGTAAACTGGTTGTTCTGATTGTCATAGATGGAATGGTGCTTCGCTGCTTTCTAGCCGAAAAAAACCGAATATTATGTATCTTTCAAGGTTACTTTTCCATTAGAATTCATTGAAAGGATTTATGATTCCAATATTTGGCCGGAGGGTGCAGCAATTCAGCGTTTTACTTTCAGAGGAAAAAATTTTCGGAATCGCAATTACCGGAATGTGTTGGGGAAATAAAAACTGCATCAAATAAAAATTCTCCCAAATTCTCGCTGATTCATGTGAATGTCCAAAGTTTAAGTAATAAAACAGACTTTATTGATATTCTAAATGATGAGGTGGTACCAGATTTTCTATGTATGACGGAGCATTGGCTGGACGAGTCTAAATTAGAATTGATAACCCTTAATGGATACAAAAAAATGTCTCAATACTGTAGGACTCAACACTCTCATGGAGGGTCGGTGATTTATGTAAGGGAGGGAATAATGCGAGATTGTCAGGGAGTAGCGGATTTACAAGTTTTCGCGGAAGATCTATGCTTTGAATTATCTGCGGTTGGTTATAAGAGTGATTCCATGATTATTATTGTGATATATCGGTCTCCTTCCTCAAATACCCAGGACTTTTTCTATCGACTTGAAGCTATTTTGGCTATTGTAACAAAGAAATATAAAAGGATAATACTCTGTGGCGATTTCAATATAGATGGATTGAAAATAAATTGTAATGACACCAAATTTTTATTTGACATCATTGAGTCATTTGGTTTGATCAGTCATATTAAAGTTCCAACTAGAATAAGGACTCACCAAAATGGTATTACATCTGCAACCAACTTAGATTATGTAATTTCT
>WOGO01008663.1:0-10544 GCA_015342085.1 Leptinotarsa defecta
GGACGACAACACCTCGGGAGGATGTAGTACAATGGATCACATATGGCCTGTAGGACTATACCCACCCTCCCTACTCTACAGATAGGGCTTTAAATAATAGGGGTGAGATAGAAGTGAACTATTATTATTAAATTAAAATCACGTCTAGCTAGATAGAAAAGTTACTAGTGGCAAAATAATGGTAGTTTTCTTGATCAGCTACAAAAAGAAATACTGGCTAGAAAAATCAAGACTTTTAACACCTACAACGATTTTGTCGAAATTACAAAAAATAAAGATTAACCTTAACAAATATACAACTGAAGAACACAAGATTGTCAGCAATTCAATTAATTTATTTTGGTTTAAGTTCGAAATCAATCATTCACTTTGAATTCATGTGTATCCAAATTCTTAATGCATCAACCAATATTTCGAAATATTTATGAAAAATAACATCTATGAAGTTTTGAAACTATTGCCTCGTATATAACATACATATAAAAATATTAACAAAACAAACTCTGTCAAGATTGTATATTGAGAAAGGCGCATTGAATTTAAATTATTAGTATCAACATTACATATCTTGGAAATATTTCATTGGAGCATTCAGAAAAGAAAACAACGGAATGTTTTTCCGTTGTTTCCAACTAGAACACAGTCATTTTATTGTAGAGTTTTATTTTAGTGTAAATAAAAAATTCCTTGGAGTAACCCCAATCTTCAAACTATAGAATTCATCAAAACTAAATATGTCAGTATGAAGATATTTTAATACTTCATCGAATAGTCTTTCAAAAAAATGATGGATTGAATGTAGCTGACTTTTGAAATGTTCCCTAACTAAGCCTGGTAGCTTGTGAATTTACGTTTTCATACCAATCTCGAATTGCATATATTCTGAAATATTGTTTGGTAATAAAAATACATCAAAAGAGCAACACACTACCATTTCCTGCTTCCGAGTTGAATTTCGCCTTTTATTTTTCTTATAAGCCTATAATCCAAAGTCTTAGGTACCTACTCTTTTCCAAGCATGTAATGGGTAATATTTTTTTTCTTAGTGTCATCGGCATCGACTACATTGGTCATTAGCCTCGTGTCCAGAAGTACATAGAGAATATCTTCAATCAAGAAAATTTTGACATCAAGTAATATTTGCAAAATATTTGAAAATTACTGGAAAGTGAAAAATACTATTTGAAACAATCAGTTTGAAAATAAACACGTTTTAGAAGAAAAAAATATTTTTGTTTTTAGCAGTCAATTATATAATTTGAACCTCTTTCATCATACCTATCATATGTTATTTAATAAATAATCGGGTTCATTCTCACCCTGAAAATTATTGTTATTTTTATGGCAAACCGATTGAATTAGAGGCTCGAGAAAATCAAATGCATCCTTGAACCAAAAATTCTAAGGATAGAACTATCATTTTTCCTTTTTCTTATGATTTTTCAGTCATAAGTACATTAATTGAAACCAACTTTTCGGTTAAAAGGTGCCTTCTGTTTCGTAGATTCAATACCTTATTGTTTCCGAAACCTCAACAAACTCATTCATTTTCAAATAATTCTCTCAGAATTTCTCTCATCATTTACCTTTTTCAACTTTCGGTGTCAGCAGCGCCAGCTGTGATCTTGCATTGGAACCTAACGGTTGCAGACTCTGCTCACTGGGCGTCGATAGTTTCTCAGCGAGGATGGGATTCGCGGCCGCGATCGTATATTTTCTCATCTCTAACAAAGCCTGCGCGCTCTTCTGGCTGTGGTGCGAACTGCTAACCGAGTCGTCATTGCAGTTCGGGATGTTGTTGTTTTCTTCTTGCTGAAAGTGAATCGGTTGTTAGTTGAGCTATCTGTCAACAGAGTGCAGAACAAACGAAGGAGGGTAAGAATATCTGATCATAGAGGGCAGCATATGAAAACAGCGACACGTCATTTAAAAAATTTTAAAAAAATACATGATATATTAAATCAACTGCACAATTTCTGTTAAAAAAATGTGTGTTCATGATAAACTAAGACTAGGTAATGTCTTAGATTTGTAGAATCATAATTTTATTTTAAAACAAGATTAGTCAACTACTGCTTGAACACGAAATGAGATTTCTGATGAAAGTAAGGAATCGCTAACGGTTACGGTCAGTACAAATTGATTTTTACAAATTAATCAATAATTGCTATGACGAATAGTGGCAGTTCGAACGTTTATTGATATGAATATTATATTCATATATCAAGGATCTAACATGAATATAATTTCATCCACCTAGCAATATACCATAGCGACATCTAAATGCGAGTAGAGAATGTACAAAGGCGCGTGACATCTAGTGGTTTGAATGTTAATTTCATGATTGTCATAGGCGTACCTACAATTTATCAGTGTTTTTGACACACCTCACTTTTGAGTTTATTATTCATATAATTGTTTGTTACTTAAGATTGGGATAAATACATGGACATTTCTTCTTATTTTACTGATAATATTAATGCTAATGATGATATGTTTCATATGAATTAGAAAGAAACGAATGAATTTACTTCGAACCAAAAAGAGTTTTTACAATTATTGCTATAGTGATTCTTGCCTATTGAAACTAAGTCACTTTCTCAAGGGCAGGATTTTTTGAAAATCGGCCTCACACCAAACTGTTGAGCAGCAGAAACACAGTCTGCCTTAGAAGAGGAAACTTACTCTGTGCAGATCTGTAAATACCAACGCTCCAGACAAACCGTAAGCGAGAAGACCCTGCATGACTGAATCTGATGTATTGTCAGGTATAACCAGCTGATTTATAGATGCCATCATGAGGAAAGGTTTCAGCGTGCAGACATTACGGTGGAAATCTTGCATCTGACAACTTCAATATTGATAAAACTTTTTAATATCCTCTACATATGGCTGAGAGGATATTTCAGAAGATGGTTCAAAAGGACGATTTCAGAGCTGCACGGCCTTCTGGCTGGTGAGTGCAGATAGGATCCTGCAGCCATGGGAGAACGCCTCTTGCTTTCCAAGTCACATATAAGTGTTGCTTATCTACCTAGTCACAGACTATCTGGTCCTCACTACCATGGTCTTCCAACCTTGGAGTGGACTATTCTTCACAAGGCAATTTTCTGTTCTGGTAGCAGGACACATACTCTGTGTGTGCCTTTTCAAGGATTGATCAGGTTTTTAGCACTTGATAGAATCTTACTCTCATCAGCTGATATGGAATATCACTCAAAAATGGAGTAATGGAATCTGTTGAGCAGCTAGATCTAGTTGGTCAAAGTGAAACAGGTGTGAGTCACAATAAATTCTCGTATGTTGCAGAAGAGGGTCAAATAGATCCGCACACTTAGGACCTACCTATTCAAAAATTTTTCATTCGTTATTATTTCATAAAGATCTGTAAAAACTAGAGCACAATCCAGAATCATTCAATGATTTAAAAAAGAAAATCAGCACGTAGAACTAAAATGAACTGAATAAAATAAACTAAATAAAACGTTTGGAAGTTAATTGAATATCGTGTGGTGATACATTAACATGCAAATATGAATGCAGTACTTACTAGCAGAAATAAAATGAATTGGTAGTAAATTCAAGTGACTATATAAAGTAAGTAGCTTAATTAAATGTTCAAGAGTTCAGTTTTATTGGTACACTCGACGATAAATTGAAGATTTGAAAATATAATGAAAACTGAAGATGAAGTTTCACTATTAATTTTTATGGATTGATCTGTTAAATGAATGAATTGTAGTTGAGGTAATTATCGTGATGTCACTAATTTCCGCCTTTGTGTGTATCAGTTTTCATTATTTGATTTTGTAGTCCAAGAGTTTTAGAATTTGGGAGTTTCTAGAATTTGAGAGTTCTTCAAGAAACAGCAAAACTGATCAACGTTTTCATTGTAATTCCTATAAATCTAGAATGTTTTCGATGAATTGAAAATATTTTTTTCATCTTTCGATTTTATGTACGAAAATTAAACAAAATGTATTCAACACGATCAATTTGGGTTACTTTCTCTATCGAAACCCTTTTACTCTTGTTCACAAAAAAATTGATATTGATTTTCATTAAATCATTCACAATTTATCAATTTCCAAGATAACTGGTATTGAAGTTCATGCAAATATCCAAATCTATTTTATAGGTTAAACGGTTTGTTTTCTGGGGCTTTCGAAAAGGTATGAGATCGAGATATGGCATCCTCCAGTTTCGAATTTTATTTGGTAATGATCCAAACAGCTTTCCTCATCAAAAAGATTCCATTTTTAAACATAGTTACTTATGAATATACCTACTAACGTTACTACCAGTACTTCCCGAAGTCTCGTATTCACGATGGTTAGTTTATTGGCTACGTTTAGAATATCTAAGTTGATTATCAAAATGAACTGTGTTTCATAATGTTCACCTCATTCATTGAAGTCGGTGCTACCTTAGGTCAGGTGGTGTGGCACTGGCATCTCAGCCAATCACGAGAGGTGATCGGTCTGTTCGCCAGTCTCTCACTAGCTCTATATATCTCTGGTCATTTCAGAACTATCGTAAAATACACACATCAAATAAAGGTTTCCTCAGGTCCTCCCCCACTGGCCATATTGGATTTAACCACCTTTATAAAAGCTAATCGACGATAGTATGTAATTCGGATTACCATACATGTTCTTGGAGTTTTCAAGGTTAAGTTGGGTCTCATGATTTTTTCTTCGTGAACTCCTGGTTCTTACCTTCGTAAGAACCGCGGAAGCCACCATGCTGCGTTGTACATGTCCCGGTTAGCATCCATTTTTTCACGTGGGTTGAATAACATCATAAGATTGATCCTCTTTTATAATTTGGTCTCACAACAGACAAAGGATATCGTTGAGTAATTCTAGCAAACAGTCTATGATAGTGGGACTTATCTGTGCCAAACGAATATTATAACTAAATACTATCTAATCACTACCAAAAATTGCATGAAACTGGCCGAATTTCGATTAAAATCCATATCACAATTCACAATTACAGTTTACTGTAATATTTTCACTACTACCATTAATATTTTGAAATACTGGATTGTATGGAACGTTTCTGTTGATAATTAGCACAATTAGTTTTGGCAGAAAATGAATACAGCTTCAGAGTTTCAATCATATACAACTCATTCAATTGTTTTCAAAAGAAATAATGAAATCATATTTTAAAAGTAGTTACAGAAATTGGTCTGTAAACATACGAAAGTAAATGAAGCTAAGAAGATTCAAAGATCAGTAATTGGGTGGGAAATGAATTGAATTTGTCAAACTCTGGAAAATCTGATTAGTCAATGATTATTGAAGCTTCTTGCTTTTGGAAAAAGAATGACAAAATCTATTCCAGCATGCTGGTTGTAAAAAACGGAAAAGGGTCAATGTTGATGGTTTCATCTGAATACATATTCTAACAATTCAATACTGTGTACAGGAAGGAGTCCTATCTATAAAAATTGCGATACATAAGTACTGTAAGTTTGCAAAATTCAACAAATATAAGAACATGGGTTTTCCCGGCTGAATTAATGGTTAAAGACAACAAAATCCGGTCTAGCAGGCCGTTCTTGAGAGGAACTTGTGATACCAAACCAGAAAGTGTCAGTCGTTGTCGAGTCAACTCCCACACCAGTGGAGATGTCTATCGTAGTAGCAGTCAAAACGTTTGGTACTTGGTCCCTTGGTTCCTTCTGGCCACGAGCTACCACAGTTCGAATGGTGTTTTTCCTAATACAACAGAAATGTAGTTATGTGTGTGATACCAATACTTACCTTAATATAAGGGGTTTGGTTGAATTCGCTCAAAATACTTTCGATTTCGATGGCAGTGGTGTCTGATAAATGCTTGAAAATATCGTCAGCGTCGGCCATGTTATGGCCTTCTGGCAGTGGTGGTACCAATGAACTGAGATCTGACTGTGACAATTCACCCAAACCTCCTGAAGTACCGGTTGCGCCGTTTTGTTGGCCGATAGCCACAGAGGCATCCTGAAAATTTTACTCTTTTTACTCAGTTGAAAAATAACATACAACATTCAACATTTTGTCAGGCATTTATACATTTTTAAAGAACATTAAAAAACATTGCATATATGACGAAATAAAAAAAAATGAACAAAATAAGTATTAACACACCATGTTAACTTTTCACCCCTAATAAAATTCCACTTTACCTAATGTATCGTTTTTGGAGGCCCACTAGATAATTTGGTAAATAGTTTTTGAAAATATTAATTTCTGTTTCAACTTTTGTAATATATATTTACGAGCCAATATGTAAACAGAGTTAACATTTTACATTCAACTCAAAAATTCATGATTTCACAGATTAAGAAAGAAAATTTCATGAATCAATAGTGTTGGTCAACTTCTTCTAATATTTCATTTTATATTTTGAAAATATCTTTGGAAAATAAACAAATTGAAAGAAAGAAAATATGCAAGATCCTTGCGTTCAGATGTTGAAGGTTTTTACTATATATAAACGTAATATTTGAAAACAATTCTAATGAAAAACGTGATAGTTTATGTTTTACTCACCTGAAGGCAAGAAGATAGGTCAACCATCTTTCCGTCGTGGTCGGAACTCCATAATAGATCGTTGTCGATAAATGGCATCGCCAACGACATGGGCGACTGGCCCCCCAGGACGTGCGCCCCCGCCACCGTGTGGCCGAGGGACCACCAAACCAGAATTTTCGTGAGGACTTTTGCCAAATTTATCAGATGGTGTTCGCTAGCCTACCTTCGGGTCGTAGTACAGTCTTAAAAGAGATCTGAAAATCAAACGTTTTCTGTAGAAACGATTCCAAAATGAGTTTAATTTATTTGTTCTATTTATTTTATTCGTTCTATCTATTTTATATATTGTATATATTTCATTCATTCATTTCATCGATTTTTTTAAATAAATTCACGGGTTAAAGTTCATACAATACGCTTATCTTTACAGAATATTTATAACTTACATATTCACTTCTTTTCATGAATTGTATATATTACATTCATTCATTATATTTGATTTATCTATTTGATTTTATGCATTTTATTTAGTTATTGATTTCATTCATTCCTCTCATTTTTTCATTAATTCACGGGTTAAACTTCATTATAGTTATAACTTACATTAAGTACATTATTTCATGCATTTTATTTATTGTATACATTTCATTCATTTATTTTATTTGATTCATCATTTTTTTATTATATATATTTTGTTTATTGATTTTATTCATTCATTTCATCCTTATTTTCATTAATTCACGGGTAAAACTTCATTGCAAAAAATACACAATAAACTTATTTTCACAAAATAGTTATAACTCACATATTCACTCTAATCCATTTATTATATTATTTTATTTATTTTATATATTTTATTCATTTTATTCATTTCAGCCATTTTATTTGATTGATATTTTTTTATTCCATACATTCCATTGATTTATTGATTTCATTCATTCACTTCATCCATTTCTTCCTAAATTCACGGGTTGAACTTCATTATAAAAAATATAGAATACACTTATCTTTACAGAATAGTTATAACTCACATATTTAGTGTTTTTTCCATTCAATTCATTGTATACATTCTGTTAATTCATTTTACTTCATTTATCAATTTTTTATTATATAAATTTTATTTATTTATTGATTTCATTCATTCAATTCATCCAGTTTTTTAATAATTCACGGGTTGAACTTCATTATAAAAAATATACAATACACTTATTATTACAGAATAGTTATATCTCTTATAAATAAAAAAAAAAACATAACTTTCAATATAACTTCTGAACTTTGATACTGAAATATGAAATATGAGTTTTGGGCAAACAAAACCATTTGATAATTTGAAGATATATAACTTAAATCTGCATGAAGTCTCTTCACTTTGCAATAAGAGCAGATTATCTTAAAAACTTGTTTCGTACTTTTAGAAATGCACTAGTTTACCTGATATTGTACAGATCATTAAGGCATTTTCTGCACTAGAACCATTGCTTGATATACTCTTTTTATGCATTCAGCATTAAAGTGTGATCACGAATATATATGTTTATAACGCCAACTTGGTTGGTGTAACAGGCACACAGAATATGGTTGCAGTTTTTACATGTGTTATGCTAGAGGTTTCATTCTCGTAGAGGATAATAATTATCTTGAAATATATGAAACGTTCATGTCCTCCAGAAGGGTCAACCAATGAATGTCATTACTTTGTGCCCAGCTGAATTATTCAGTTTATGAAATATTGAGTTGGTTGTCTGGTCTGACTTAACAAACTGATCCACCAAGTTGACAATATCATAAATTGTTTGTTCATGCATTTGGCAACACGTCTGAATGTACCACTCATTGACGGGAAAATTATATCGGGCTATTCCACTATTGTCTCACGTTAAAAGGTAAGACATCGTTAATCTTCAGCTCGGACAAGTTTCAACTTTTGAGGGAAAATCATTTTCTCCAACAGAATTATCGACTGCTATCAAACGGTTCACAGTTTGAAATGAAAATATCAAATATGAATTTTAAGTAGAAATTCTGTCGTGAAAATATAAAGATAGTGAGCCAACTATCTTACATCCACGAATAAGAAGAATATTTTTTATCTATCAGTATAATTGAAATAAAAGTTCAAAACAGATATGTTTGTTACCTGTCATCAAGGATAATTTTCTTTCTCAAGTGATTTAATAAATAAGAATAAATAATACTGATATCTTACAGTTGAAAGTTGAAATAAATTGTTGGTAAAACAGAAATTAGCAAATTTCGAAATAGTTATTTGACCAGTTCTGAAACAATTTGATTTTCATACTATTATTATTTGAAAAAGTGAGATATGAATTGCCTGAAAAAAATGATGGCCAAGTCGATGAAAAATAGGTTTTAATCTACTGAGAAGGTTTTTTTAATATTGTGAAAAGAAGACTTACCTTGAAACGTCGCGATGAATTTGAAACCTTTTCCAAAACATGAACGCAGATTTAGTTCAAATCTGAAACAAAAAAGAGTAAGTGTTAGAATTGAATCTATGGTTTCGGAAAACTAATTAAGAATTCAAACATAGACATGTTATATTTCTTACAGATATTATCAATATTTTTAACGTTCTCTGAATTGTCACTCCAAAGCACTTAATGATTATACTGTAATTGTCTTTCAGAAATCCTTTGAAGAAGTGAATATTTCTATTATCTCTCTTTTTTAATCCGAATTATTATTTTACTTCTAGGTAAGGTTGGTTACAATATTCAATATTGTTTCAATCATATTGGTGTTTTCATGTTTAACTTTTTAAATATTATTTTCACTTTTTTGACCAACTCATTATAGTAGTATTTTCAATAAATTATTCAACTTCACTGAAATTTGAAATCTGTTGACATTAAAAAAATTTATTCTCATATCTCAGAAAAACAAATTAGGTTTAATTTCTTGAATATTCACCAAAAACAACAAATTGTAAATACCAAATTTTGGCAATGTCGTTTGCCAAATTTTTTGAAACAATTGATCCACTATACTGAGTTCATTCCCCTTCAAGCAGAAAGGTTAACCAACCTGAACAAATTTCATACAAACTATTCTTCATGCAAAAAATCTCATTATTATGCTTTCATTAGATCGCGTTATGATAATAATAACTAATTGAGTAACAACAAAAGTTAGGAAGAAAGAATAATGCAAATCGAAATTAATGGCAGAGCACTTTGTTACGTCACTTTCACCATTCCAATTAAAAAGTTCATTTCTCCCTAGGTCGCGAGAGAGAAAGTTGAATAACCAAGAAAAAATGAAATTGGAAATTATCGCCAGCGAGTCGATAAACTCTTGCTTTTAATGGCTTGTTCCATAACCTGCATAGAGAGTGAAATCTTCTTTTGATGCGCTCAGTGTGACTGGAATGTGTCTGATGGAAAAACGCAGGAATACAAAAGTTGTATCAATGATATCCTTGAGATGATTTTAGTTTTCGAAACCTATAATCTAATTCGTCCATTTTTTGAGGTTTTTATTCTCCTACAATGAAAACAATTTTGTAAAATCAGAAATAACATTAAAAATAATTTAGAAAAATGGAAATCAATCATGTAATTTATTCAACAACTTATCATTGAAAGGTGAATGTTACAAGAACAATAAACTATTATTCATAGATGATATTCACTACTGGTGGGTTTTCTGTTTTATATTGATGATGCTGGTCAAACCCAAAGCCATTTCCTGAAAATATAAAATTCGCCTAAAATTTTCAAGGAACTCAGGAGAAAACCAAAATGGGTTTGGGACAAGAAATAAAAGTTCACATTTTACCTAAAATTTCCCTATCTATCTAGATATTTCACTTCTGCGAAAAAAAGTGGAGTTAAATCTTCAGATCTATCTTTTTGATGAAGAAGATTATCACAGTTTTACTGGAGTTCAAAGACATTTGCTTCTTTTGCCACCAACGGTGAGCATCATCCAAAGTTCTTGTAGGCTAACCTCCTCGAAGTGGACCTTGCCAAAATCGGCTGTATAAACTTTCAGATC